>JAQFXM010007384.1:0-11929 GCA_034693345.1 Entomobrya multifasciata
TATTATTTGAATTTGATACTCTTCGTAACATTCATCTTGATACCAGTCAATTCTCCGTCGTACTTTCTCACTTCCGTTCTTGGCTTCCTGACTTGTCCCTTTCTACGTATTGTTGCCTTTCTGAACTTCATCCTGTGCTTGACACGTGGATTCTTAAGTTCCTTCTTGCGGTATGGAGTCAGGCCCTTATTTTTAGCGATTGTGTAGTTTATTCCTCTCTTCTCATGAACTTCTTCTTCATCATCATCATCTTCCTTCTCTGCATTTCCACCTTCATCCATTTGTTCTTGTAATGCACGTTCTTGTTGCTGGAAAAATTGAGATTTTGTTGCAGGTTTCGATTTCTTGGAAGTTTTGTTAATCTTCTTGGATTGCTCTAAGGAGCGCAAGTATTTTTTGGGACTAAAAGTATTCAGTTCATCGAGAAGGCGTTTAAACTGGAGAATTCGCTTGATTACGGGGTGACCTTTGCTACTGGCTGGGTTGGTAGCTCGAAGGTACAGGAAATATGAAATGTTGATACAGTAGCTAAAAATAAATACAAAATCAGAATAATTACAATTTGTAAATTTATCAGGTATCAGTAAAATTTAAAGCTGACAAAACTTACTTCATAATCGTGTGATATTTCGTGACATAAAAATCCCTGAGAAACGTAGAGCTCTGGTTTTCCATTAACCCTTTCACGTCTTCAGCTTCAACCAATTTTTCTGTAAACATCAGAATCAAATGAATAATTACTAATTACTAAATTGGATTAAAATAGGAATAAATTCTTAATGTCCATTAAGTTCTCCTTTTACCTTTGCGCTCCTCCAAAAGATGAATAACTTCAGGACACTCCCTCTGAACCAATTTCCTTTTCTCCGCGGCAGATAAGCTATCAAAGTCCATTTTCAAAATTTCCTTGTCCTTATCCGCCTTCTTCCCTTTTGATCCAGCAGACACCGTTGGAACAAGACCCAGGAAATCAGACTCATCGAACTCGGCCGTTAACCTCTTTTGAATTTCTTTAGCTTCAGTTTCTTCCTGTTCCGCCATTTCCGCATCACTCCCTTCAAATCCTCCAAAGTCCTGGTCAACATAGTCAGTATTATGAAACACGCTAGCTTTTTTACCCCAAGCTCTACTGTCAGGTATCCCATCTTCAGGGTCACGAGTACCCATAATGTCTTCATCATCGTCGTCGTCGTCATCATCATCCCCAGCACCTTCCTCCTCAGAAGTATCTTGCAAAAGCCGTTCACCTGCGGCGACACCGCCCTCTTCTTCTTCGTCTGAAGTTAAATTCAATCCATAAACTTCCTATAAATTCCATAAACATTATCAAACAGATTTAAGCATACCTAATTTACTAATCAGTTTAATTAATTTCGATATATTTATTCCAAGTTCAAATTTACCTCTTCCTCATCTGATTCATCTGGTCTCCTTTCCGCTCCCCGTCCCTTTGCCTTCTTCCCCTTTTCCAGTAACGACTTCTCTTTAAACGAGTTGTACTGATCAATCTCATCATCCAAAATGGATTCTAAACGGGCGTCAATGTCATCTTCATCCTCTGAAGACGCAGCGTTTCTTAAACTGTCCACAGTACTTTTCGCCTTTTTAAATCCACCCTTTCTGTAAAAATTCAAGAAAATAAATGCACTCAAAATCAGTCACCCAACCCAACAACAACACAACAACAATTAAACTAAAAATTAAAACCTCCAATTAAATTTTTAACTGATCTTACCTCTTCCCCATGATTGACCACAAACTAAGTAAACTTTTTCACAATTAAAACTTTAAAATTAACTTTGACACTTCAAAGCAGTCCAGTGAGTCCAAGACACAACTGCACGCACGTGTTGAGCAGGTTTGACTATCTAAAAGCATCTGTTCAAATTATCTTTTTGTAAACAAGCTGTGTAGTCACTTTGCCCCAAGTGTAATGCGTGTATGTGCTTCATACAGATATCCAAGAGTTCCATGTTCCAGGACCAGCTGCAAATTGTTTGACAACAGAAGACATCACCTGACTTTTCTTGACAGTCTGAATCACTTGTCGACTTCAGTTAATTAAAAATCTAAATTAACTTAAGTTGTTAATTTTTGGGAAAACGAGTTAATTTAACTAAACTGGTCATCATGGTCAGTGTTGACATTCACCTCAGTAGACACAGTAAAATTTACCACGAGCATGAAACCATTCGTGGAGTGGTCCTAATCCATACAAAGTCAGATTTGAAGCATGATGGCATCCTACTCCAAGTTGAAGGCGTGGTCAATCTCCAACTCAGTTCCAAAACTGTTGGAATCTTTGAAGCATTTTACCAATCAGTTAAACCAATACAACTGTTATCTTATCAAATGGAGTTGGCAAAAGGAGGTCGTGTTGTCGCAGGGAGGACCGAGCTTCCCTTCGAATTTCCCCTGAGGGGGAGGAATAATCGGACGCTCTATGAAACTTATCATGGCGTTTTTATAAATATTCAGTATAGTTTAAAGTGTGAGGTGAAGAGGTCCTTTTTGATTGGGTCGTCAATGGCAAGGACTACTGAATTTATTGTGGAATATGGGTCACCAGAAGGATTTTCTGTGACGGCGCCAGTGAAGCCGTTAACGACGTCGGTAGATTTGTTGACGCCGGCGGAAATGAAAAGGGTGGATTTCGAAATGGTGAGTGAAACGGGGAGCAAGTTGGGTTTCTTCAGGGCGCATGGACATTTGGATTCGGTGACTTGTCCAATTACTAAACCTTTCACGGGAGAGATAATTATTGACAAGTCGGAGTACCCAATTAAGTCGATTGAGATTCAGTTGGTGAGGGTGGAGACCTGTGGATGCGCGGAAGGATATGCCAAAGATGGTAAACATTTACTTAATTAGAATTAAATCTTTTTTAGCAACTAAATTGCCAAGAATGTAAATTTGTAAATGATTTTCTTTTTATTAATTGCAATTGCGCAGCCTCTGAAGTTCAAACAATTCAAATTGGTGAAGGAAACGTGGCCAAAGGACTTCCCATTCCGATATTCATGATTTTTCCAAGGCTATTCTCATGTCCTACTATTTGTACTGCTAATTTTAAAATTGAGTTTGAAGTTAACATTGTTGTGGTGTTAAGTAATGATTATTTCAAGTCGGAAAATTTTCCTATTAAACTTACTCGGTTTTAATGCTTGATTCAAGTTAGGCAGGTAGAGATGAGCACAATTAATGCAAAATGATGCCATTTTTTACCTATTTTCAAAATACTGTTTTAATTGACACTGAACCGGTGTACTAATTTACAAATAACTGTTAAATAAGCAGTGATAAGTTTTAACTTACATTTAGTTTTTTCACGGTGAAAAAGAAAATGATCATTTTACTGATAATTTTAATGCACACACTACTTATCGTATCGTAACAGTAAAGTTAACTACAAAATGTAAGTCAAATAAAATCGTTAAAATAAAATACACAGAGCCGTCGTGTCATAAACGTTTACGTTTAATTATAAATAAATAATTTAATTTTTTGTACATATAAATTAGTTATAATTCATCATGGCATAATTGGCTATATAATATTTTTGCTTAAATTATATTTTTCTTGATCACTTTTTACATAAAAAAGCGAAACAAAATATTTGACTAAATAATTTAAAAATACATATTTAAGTTTTCGTTTTTGTTGGTCACTGTTTCATTTTTACAATTAAGTAATTGTAATTAATATCAGTTTAAAAATCTTTCGTTGTATCAAATCATTTTTTTTTCATTTTCATTTAAATGAATACATTCCCAACAGGATCCTGATTAGGATCCATCGAAGGCTGAACATTATTTCCACCTTGTGGAAACTGTGTAGCTGGAGCAGGGTGAATCCCATTGTCCTTCGCATCCCCACCCCCACCCCCTCTTATGAAATTTATCACATTTCCACCACCCGAAACCAGTGGCTGTTGAAGATGCATTCCCGATTTACTTAAACTACTTATAACTTTAATATTATTTGACCCCGCATCCACCATTTGTATTTTATCACCAGCACCACCACCAGTGGTGTCACCCTGATGATTATTGTTGGCATCATTTGGCTGAATTTGTGGTGAAAGGGCTTCATCCCTCTGGGGTTGGTTTCTCACCCCAGCCATTTCTTCATGTCGTCTGCATGTATCCAGTTCATCTTGCAAACGTTGCATTTCCGTTCGATGTGACTGTTTTAGCACAGAGAGCTCTGATTTGAGAGAGTCCGACTTTGAGGTCATCGCCGACTTTTTTTCTTTGAGATCCACAAATGAGTTTTCTAACCTTTCTTTGTACTCGTACAAAGCTAGAGAGAAAAAAATCAATCAATCAATTAAAATTAATTTCAATCCAATCATATAAATATTTTAAACCAATTCATTTTAAATAATCAGCCAATTTTATTTTTAATTCTTACAGTCAAACTGTCTCGACAGACTTAAAAACTTGTCATTCATCTTCCCCAGATCTCCTCTGGTCACCTCCAACTGCTCATGAGTCTTATGCAAAAGGAACAACAGCATCACCACACAAACCACAACACACGCCACCCCAAAAGTTACACTATGGTTCCTCGAGTAAATTATCGACATTTTTTCGTGTCGTTTCATTGGAAACCAAATCACAATTTAAACTTCTAACTACTCTCAATTAAATAAAATAACCTTCGATTTTATTTTGAAATTCAAACAAAAAATATGGACACTTTTTTGTACATTCAAAACTAATAGCGATTTATCCTCCGCCGCTCCCACTTCAACTGCATCACTGATTATATTTGAACACTGGCCTTCGAATGTAATACTCTCGCTCTCCATTACATTAACATTTTGTACTGAGCTGTGTTATAAAAAACGGTCCTTTTCAAAAGGTCCTTTTTCTCTATTCTCTACCCTTCTTCCGTATGGAAAAATTTACATAACAAAAAGAAATGCACCAAGAAGCAATGCTTGCTCTGGTCGTCTACAGAACAAACGTCAAAAATAGAAGGTAACTGTATATTCCTTTGATGGTACTGCTATGAGTGTCCCCATCATGATCACATCACATCAGATCATCCTTCATTTCAACATGATGATTATTTTCTGCAGCTGCCCGTGTAAACGAGTTGGGAGTTTTTCTGCTTTGCACTGCGCAAAGTAAATGATCCCTTAACAAAAGTGTCAGTGGCCCTTGATATCTTTTTTTTGTTTTATTTTCAGGCCAACAAGCTATGTATAAAATCCCTTAATCATTTTCCTTGATGCGTTGTCATGCACGCACACTCGCACTCACTCTCTCTACATTCAGTCTCAGTGACACTTGAAGTTGGACTGCCATAAGTGGAGTGGAGTGCGGAAAATGAGATGTATTTTTTGTCCTTGTTTTTTATTGCGGTACACGGTACACAGCACACAAAACAAAATAGGTACGCAAAATATCAAAAAAGGGGATGAGGGATGATATCACGATGAACAAACGGTAAATATAGTATTTTTTAATGGACAGTGACAAAAAAAGAGTAAAAAATAATATATTTAAAGGGTAACTTCAACTTGAGCAGCTTTATTCACTATTTCTGCTATGTATCCCGTCACGTCCGTATGTAAAATAGATCCAGATGAAAAACTCATTAAAACCACCAGTTATGCATTGTTAGTAGAGCCTCGTCGTCATCATATCATCCCCTTCATGATGAACATGAGATGACGATACAATGAGAACGCAATCACATCCCTGTTCATTTTTTAACCTTATTATTGCAATACTTCTCTTTCAAGTCAAATGAAACGCATAAAAAAGTGCTTAAATGCTAAATCTTTTTTAAACAATCAGCCATTCTCACGTATGTACAAGAGACCACAACAATCACATCTTTTTCAGAAGCAGCCAGAGAGATATGATCAAATACACATGTATGACCTGAGGAGCTGATGTGATATAAGATGTACGTGTTTTGTAACAATTGCAAATCAAGTGAACTGAACTGATTGCATTGCAACTTGCAATGTTGCTTGTTTACCATACAGAAAAACATACAAAAACTGTTTAAAAAGAGTTACGTGTTACTACAGCGATCTAAGACTGAGGATCAACTTATGTTTAAGTTCCTGTTTGAGGTTCTATCTGTTTTGACGATAGAGTTGACTAGATTTTTTTACAAGCATGATTTTTTTTGCTAGTGATGTGATGATGACAACAGAAAGGGTTGCAATGCAAAATGCAATGCAAAGTTGTGTAATAAAACTTGGTATGAAAATAAAATCCTACTTGGTTTACCGTCAATGTTCAGTTATATTTCTGTTATGGCTATGTGGTGTGTTCTTGCTGTTTATTGATGAAACTTGTTATAAAGCTTCAAATATTGCATGCAATGCAAAAGGGTTGATTAAATGACGGTTTTGTATGTTTTTTACGCTTACAAGAACGATAGGGTGGATATAAAAGGAACGTATAAAACGCACATATTTGTTAGTACACCTTATTATATATGTGTGTAATTTTTAAAAGGAGGAAGGAAAAAAAAAATGAGGATTTTATTATGAGTGGATATTGTACAAAGAAAAGAGTGCTCTCACCTTTTCAGTATTTCACGTTCGTTCACGGGTACGGCCGGGTATTCCTCTTTGTCTGATGAATATAATGGGAGAAATGGAGTACAAGGCATGATCATCGTGATTGTGGCACTTCATGGCATTTAGTTTTTATGGTTATGGTATAAAAGTGTGAATATGCTTTTTTATACTTGTACTTGGTTTTTGATGTTTGATAAAAATTAAAACCATATCTTGTTTGGTTCTTCGGTGTTCGGTTCCCGTTTTTATAGACGGTGGTGTACGTTATGCGTTGTAGGCTTGTAATCATAATAAGTATGTACGTGTGAGAACGACAACTATAATTTTTACTCTGTTTAATAATGCAAACGCCTCCTTTTCTTAATGCTTTGTAAACACACACGAAATATTATGGACTTTGATGAGTGAACAATAAGCAATGGGCACTCAAAGAAGAATAGGGGAATTTTTTGACAAGGAAATAAAAAAATTGGGTTCAATGTGCGTGCAAGCATCAAATAAAGCTTGCATAGAAATAATATTGGATTTTTTCTTGTAGGCTTGTTTTTATATTTTTAGTTTAAGATGTTTATCTACTAAATATGTTGGCTGTAGTGTTGCATATTGGCTTTATGTAGATATTGATTTAATGATATAACAACTTGTAAGTGAAATGAGTACAAACTTTAGATAAGCATTTTTAATCCATTAGAATGATTAATAGGACTAGAGTAGAGTGATAGGGGTAAAGTGAGACTAGAGAAAAGTTTACTGGATTGCTTTACTTTCTTAGATAATTTTTATAAATTTTGATGCTTTTACATTGATTAGTTATGAAATTCGTTATATATTTTTCATTTCTCCATTTTACACCATTTTGCTTCAATCCGAAAGGCATGGTAATCTATAAATGTCATCGACTCTGAAAAGTATTCAGTTGACATGTTTGTTTTAAATTTAATTAGGCAATTTTTATACAGAGGTATTTGTTTTACTGCTTACTTTGAACATCAGCATACAAAGCGGCGGTAGTCCTTTCGCTGCCATAAGCGTCCTCGCCCCAGCTAACTACTCCGATTTCATACCATTGGTTATCTTTTTTTATCATTAGTGGTCCGCCTGAATCACCCTATAAAAAAATAAGGAAAAACTATTGATTTAGTATAAAAAATTGTCTAAACATTTAAAAAATTAAGCATGTACCGATGCAGCATCCTGATATCTATCAAGGAACCCCGCACAAATGTTGTTAGGAGTGATTCTACTTGAAGCCACTCTTTTGCAATCATCTATAGTTAAAACTGGCAAGTCAATTTTTTGAAGTTCGATCGCAGCGCTTTTGTCATCTTTCTATTAGTTTAATGATTTAATTATTTAATTAATATATAATGAAAATACCCAAAAACAATTACTTATCAATCCATTTAATTGGAAAATTATAAAAATGTCTTAGATTTGCAAATTTACTGGATCTGTTTTCCCCCAACCAGCTACCTGAAATATTCTAAAATTTATTAAAAAATCCCTTTCGCAAAATAACAATTTTTAAGAACGTGTTTAAAACATTTACTGTTGCTGTTTTTCCAACAAGGTCTTCGTATGGCATTGATCTTCTGTGAAGACACACTGGTCTAATTCCAGCTTCCTCACCCTTGGCAAATTGCAAGCTGTCTTTGAGCACTAAAAGAGCTATATCTCTGTCGTAGTAGTTTTTACTGTAATCAAATCATATATCATGTATATTATTTAATGTGCCCATATTTAAAAAAAAGTAGATTAGTTTAAAGATTTTAAAACTGACTCTCTTCTGGCATAAAAATAAACAGGATGAAAAAGTACTGAAGCCACCTCTTTGACAATAGCCTTGGGATCCTTTTTCCTGTTGTGGACATTTATCTGTACGACTATATTTCCCGGATCAACAGATACCTGACGATTTTCTTCTTCAATTAATTTGTCAAGGACAATGCAATGGGCCCTTTAAGAAAAGAAAAACATATTTTGAATAAAAAGGTTATCAAAACTTTTAAAAGAATGATTTTTTTTCAAAATTAATTTTAAATGTACACAGTACGCAGTTAAAATCATCCGATCATTAATTAAAGCGCCTCCACAAAGACTTCCCGACTTTTTCTTCCCATTTGGATAAATAGTAATTTGAGCCATCCAACCGAATTCGTAAGGAGTTGCTTCGTCTCCTCCAACTACTCGTCCGGAAGATTTTTTCTTATCGTTATCTATCCCACAAATACATTCAGGATTTTCTTCCCTTCTCAAAGTATTATTCATTACGTCCCAAGGCCATTTTTTGTCCATATGGTCATCGAAAATGACCCTTTTACTGTAATCTTCCTTTTTCTGTTTTAATTTGGGACTTTTACACCAAACACTTTCAAGCTTGGCATTACCCCTTTCGGTAAAAAATTCTATAAACTTGACAAGTGGTTTTAAGGATGAAAAGTAGGCATTTTCTTGACCTGTCGATACTTCATAACCGGTTGCATGCATAACTGTGGCGATTTGTGTTGACACGCCAAAGAGAAAGGCAACGTTTCCCGCTTCGTTAAAATTGTAGATCAAGGGACCACCTTCAATTTTCTATTTAAAAAAGAAAATAACTAAAATAATTTTCAATTAATTTTTAAATGTTTAACCATTTTAAGGTTTTGCTTACTGAATGCCTATCCACAACTTCAAACTTGAAGCAAAGCGTTTTACTAAAAGACATTTCTTTCATGTCATCTGAATCTTTGATGTTGAGATCTTCGTAGCACATCCGCTTTTCCATAATGGCTCCATAATGTACTCGTGGCGTATCCGCCGTGTCATTAAGCTCCTTGTCTGGTGAAGTATAGCCATAATAAAAACCGGTCACATTTCCCAGTGGTTCTACGTCATGCTCAGGGGTGCAAATTGGGCTATAATTAGCCAATGTAAGGAAATTTTCTTCGACTTTAATGATGACAAGGTCATTTTCAGGATATCTGCTCATAAAAATTAAGCAAGAAATTAAAGACGACAAATTAAAAATATTTTTAATATTTTTTTCTTGTCGATAAACTCAACTGACATTTTTAGTTGCGAGGTTCTAGCATACTGCGGATTGTAAATTACGTCCTTTACTTTAAATTCCGTTTTATGCTCAGCATAATCTTTGGAATCGGTCACTTTTAAACAGTCTGGTTTAGCAATGTCCACCATCTCTTTGTCATCCTTCATCCATTCCCTTTTTAGATAGAGAACGTCATACAAATGAACCCATTTCGAGTTCAGAACTAGACACTGGTGGGAGGTGACTACCATGTTGGAATTGATTATCGTTCCTGTACAAGTTTTCTTGGTGTTTGTGACGCTGTCGTTGACATGAATGTAGACGTTCCATGCTGGATTTTTCCAGACTTTGGGATCAAAGTGTCCACATTCTGAACAAAAATACAAGCATACCATCACAAATTAATTATTGCAGAGTAAAAAATATTTTTTGGACAAGTTAATTAATTTGTTAACTACCTACCACAAGACTCATTAACTTTTCTTTTAAATGGCATCGTATCCCAATGGTTTTGAATCTCTTTGTCATTTTTCACAAGTTTTAGAATACATGCTTGTGTAGGTGTGTGTAAAAAATATGAAGCTGCTATAAAAAATAGAATTAATTTCATTTTTGTTAAAGTTTATCCATAAACCACCGGAACTGGACAGGTGTCGGTGATATTGACCTCAAATCTGGATGTAGTACAGATGAACGAGTGGATAAAATTCAGCCTCATGGGTTATTGCATTAAAGTAGTATGGCTATAGCTTGTATGAAATTCTAAAATATTTGGTTTCATTTTTGTTTTAAATTTTAGTAGACAAGTAAATACTTTTTAATCTTAAAAAACTTACTTAATTTTTATTTATAATTTAATCTTCACCACAACTTCCTTGGAGAATTTATAAATAATTATAGACATTTATGAAAGAGTATTTTTTATTTTTTGAGAATTGAATTTTATTCATTTTTCTTTGATGGAATAGTTCAAAATTGACGATTACAGTTTGAAGTTATTTTAGATTTTCGATTAGATGTGCAAATATGAAACTTACTTCATCTATTCGTACAAGATGTTCTTCATTCTTTATGTTTGCACCATTTAGCTTGAATTCGTTGCGCGTGGTAGTCGATAAATGGCATAAGTTCTTAAAAGAAAAAAATCATAAATTTTCGATGAATTTGCTGGGTACGATATAGTCAAATGTAAAAACAATCTTGCTGAAGATTTTTCTTGAGATACACTTACTCTGCACATCTGCATATAACGCTGCTGTTTGTGTGTCTCCATTTTTCTCAACATCTTCACCTGTCAAAATCCCATCAAAAATAGGGTTTTATGAAGCCATACAAAATTATTATTCTTCAAACGGTAAAGACAAATTTCATTACCCCAACTCACTAATCCAACTTCAAACCACCGACTAGTTGATGAATCTTCAAGTTGGAGGGGACCACCTACAAAATTTTAATGAAATTTAAATTTTTTAAAAACTTTTTTGGTTCCAATCCAACACAAAGGAATAATATTCTATTCGATTAGGATCAAATACGTTTTTTGTATACCTGAATCGCCCTGAAATAAAAATATAGAGAATTAGACCAATTTGTTTTATAAATCAGATCGCTCAAATTCCACTATTAGGTTGAAAAATACGTAAAACGTAAACTTACAGATGCCGCATCTTTGTACATATTGAGGGTCCCCGCACAAATATTATTTTCAGTAACTTTACTAGTGGCCACATCACTGCAGTATTTTAGCTCTGCTATTGGTATTTCCAACTTTTGAAGTTTGCTAGCAGTGCTTCTACGATTTTGCTTTAAAAAAATCAATTGACATTTTCAAAAATGCATTAATTTTTTAAATGAAAGGAAACAACTTATTTGATCTTATACCGGATCAGTTAGCCCCCAGCCGACAACCTGAAAAAAATAAAATGTCGATTTCCAAAAAGAACAGTAAAAATTTATTTATGTATTCATAGATTAGATACCCACCCACGCATTTTTCCCAATAATTTCCATTTTCTCCCCCCTCTTCGGTAGGCAAATAGGTCTAATCCCCTTTTGAGTATCTGGAGGAAAAACTAGTCTATCTTTAAGCACCAAAAGGGCTACGTCAGCATCATAAAACTCTGGTTTTCTAATAATCATTTAGAATTCTATAAAAATCACCACTACAATTTACAAACTAATTCTTCATTTTTAACTAACGCTTGTCTGGCATCCAAATAGTCAGGATGGAAAAGCACAGCAGCCACTTCCTTCTTTACTCCTTCGGGATCATTTCTCTGCAAATGAGCGTTCAGCGTGACCACCACATTTTCAGGTAATATTGTTGGATCCTTGTGCGGGTCACTCTC
>JAQFXM010007385.1:0-11928 GCA_034693345.1 Entomobrya multifasciata
TGTTATTGCGGTACAACAGAGCTGATGGCATACAATAACAATACAATTCCAGATTAGCTGGCAATTAAACAATAATCTCTTAGCCATACAACAATAACAAATCATAGGACATTTAAACATTTTGCATTCAAAGTCAAACAATACTTATTAACTATAAATATAAATATTTCCTCTAAATCTTATTAAATCTTATTGGTACAATTGAATGCGTTCCTTTTGTTTAAACAATGACAAGTTATTTGACAATTCAAGGTATAACAAGAAATAAATTGTCTGAAGAAATTGCTCACACTCAAATGAAATTTTTTGTAAAAGGTTTGTCATAAGTTGATAATTTTTGATGGATAAAATATATTATTTTATTCTACCACAAAATGGAACTAGAGTCAGTGTTTAGTTGCAAAATTATTACATTTGATGAAATTTTAAAAAAAGGATAAATTTTCCAATCGACAGACTCTCTTTTGAAACTCATGGCCCGGTTGGTAGTTCTTCCAAAAAGAATTTTTGAAAGCTTTAATTTTTAAAAGATTATATATTGTTGTTTTAGTATCACTTATCGGCGAAATTAATACTGAGATCCACTTAAAATATCATTTCTTTTAGTATTTTTAAGGTTTATATTATATTTAAGTTTCCTGGTTAAGGTTCAAACAGGTTTCACTGTTCACGCTATTACGCTCACGTTAATTTTGTATAGCTTCCAGAGCTCATATTGGGCGACCACAAGCGTTGGGCTAACTTAAGTTTAAGCTGTGGTTTATCTGGATATTTGTTCTCGCCTGTTCTAGTCTTCGAAAAGCTTACCTGTTTTAAAAAGCATTTACGTTAATTGCATATGGCTTATTTAATCAACTTTAATATGCTCAGGTAGTATTATCTCTGAGATTGGGCAGTTGCTAAAAGCTAATAGCTTTTGTTATTAAAATTGTAGCTCTACAAAATAATTTTGAGTACTATAATTTTTGGTTTATTGTATTATTGTTATAGTAATAATAGCTGATTTTTTACAGCTACGTACTGCGCACTCTTTGAAAGGAGTTTTGCAACATAATTTTAGTCGAATTTCGTTAGCCGAATATGTGTCGAACGAAAGTCGAGTCATGATAAGTGTTTAGATGAACTGATTCAAAGTCATCATCCTAATTTGGTTGGTAGGTGTCTTCAACTTCTCAGTTGTGACATGCAAATGTTTATGCACTTTTTCTTCAAATAGTCTAAAAATAGCGTGGCTATTTTACACCCAACTAAGTTGGAAGGGCCTTTGGTGTTTGCAATTTGGCATGCTCGTTTCGGTTTTTATGAGATTTTTCCGAGCTGTCAAACATGTCCAACGACTTAAGTTGAATCCAGAATGTCCTGTGTTTATTTTTACTGATTAGATGCGAATTTCGTATTTTGGGTAACTTGATGTAAAACAATTTATAAAGTTAACTTCTGCCGATACAAAGGTTTATCCTTCTGGTATGCACGCTTATCATACTAATATCAGTTTTGTTACGGAGTATTCCCTTAGTCGACGTAACGAAGAAGGTGGGGCTGCCAAAGCTCTATAATATGTGTAGATAGCTCCCTTTTTCTTCTTCGGGTAACAATGACACACCAGGAAAGCTTATGTTTTAGATATTCATTTGTTTCAATGATTTTCTTACACAAACTAATAAAGCGACCATCTAACAGCAAAGCTAATACCATTTATGAAAAGAGTGTTGTTTGTAACTCCTATGTCCACATATGGATGTGTAAAGTAGAGTGGACATATTGTTAGTGCATAGCTTTATTAGACGATTTTTCTTGTAGAATTTTATCAAACGATCTAAAAAACTATTTTCCAAATTTAAGGGAGGGCATTGTAATAGAATTTTTTTAGAAGAAACGACTTACTCAAAATTGTTTTTGAAAGAAACGAAGTTATTGATCGGATCCGAATAAGTTGAATTTTATTTCTTTTTTTATCGCCATCGATATATCAGATTACATATTGAAATCATAAACTTAACTTAAGTAATAATTTCAATACATGTGTAAAATGCAAACTAATGTAAATATTATCTCTTTGTAGACATTTTTCTGGTTTTTTCCTCGTATCAAAGCAATGTATTTATAATTTAAAATCCGAATTCGTGGAGAATTCTTAACAAATTTTTAATTAATTCGAATTCATCTAAAGCTGGCTGTTGCTATTTTGTAAGCTTTGCTGGCATTGCTGTCTGGAAAAGAGGCAAGATGGTGTTGTAGGCTGTGAAAAATGAACAAAAACTAAAATAAAATCATGTCATCAATAGAGCATTTTAAGGAACACAATTTCTATACACAAGCTCAGGTTGCATTGAGTATACAAATTGGCGCAATATGTGAGAATGTATCTATTTGTTGCATATGGCTTGTTTCCTACTTTAAACCAGGAATTGGAGATATATATTGAAACACTTTGTTTTTCATCAGTTTTTGTATCAGGTCAAATCGCTAAATAATTTCTTTATTAACCTTTCCACTAGGACGATGTTTACATTACCGGATTGCAGTAATTCATATAATTGCATCTGAAAGCTAAACCTCCAAAATATTGTGTTTCAAATATTACTTCAACAGTTTATAGTAGGAAAGCCTAATGTTTATCCACAAAACTGATACGAGTTAACTGGTTAAAAATATTTTATATTTACATGAATGTTAAGGTTATTTTCATTCATAATGACGAAACCGATAATCGGTGGAATCCCAATAATTCACATTTGCTAATTATTAACTTAACGGAATTCTCCTAAATAGCAAGCACTATCTAAATTAGTAAATATTTGCTTGAATATTTACTCAAATGAAATCCAACAATCTAAAACCAGTTGGAGCTATGACATCGATCCACAGTTTTTCAAGGCATTTTTGGATGCTATACAAGTTTCGAAAGATATCATTTGGATTTGTTACTCGGTACGCTCAATAAGAAATATAATTCACCGTCATTGTATATGACATACTGACGGAACAAAATGCACCACAATTTTACGACGATTTTTATCAGTAAACATGACAGACATTGGAAGAGCTTTTGCAGAACCGAATATTGTTTGCAAACTCAAAAAGCTAAATAAGGAATCAGTTAGTACTTTTAAGAATGTTTGGAAATGTCGATCTAGATATCTTACGACATCCTTCAATGGACTTTGTGTCTCATTATATGCTACAGAATTTAGTGCGAGTACTCAACCATGGCGTGTTTACAACAAATATTTCCATTTCCTTCCCGACATAAGTAAGGGTTCCCGATTTTTTTGTAAAGTGAGTAAACAGAGTTGTTATGAGACAATAAGTCACAAAGATTGATATTATTGATATTCTCTTTTATTACATGAAAGTCATGGGAACTCAATTTAAGCATTTCTAGCATTCACATAATATCAACACGAATGATTGCACACATTGTCATTACATTTTTATTTACACTGTGATGTAAACTCATAATTTTTTTGAAAAGTGCAGTTGCAAATTTTATCCCATGCGTACTCTTCTTATTTTCGCAAATTTTCTTAATATAAGCGTCAAATAAAATGCATTCAGGCTTTTGTTAAAGTATCTTATGTTTGAAAAGAAACTTTGAGATTTGGGATGCATTGATTAAGAAAAGGAAAAATTAAACATATATGATTATAAAATGGTAGTTAGGCCTGTCACAGCCCCAGCCAGACGTTTGCTTCAAATTTCTTTTAATAGTGCTTTTCTTTATATGTTTTGCTGTTCCCAAACTTATTTTTCGGGCATTGCTTGTTTCCTAAATGATGATTCTAAAGCTTAGTTTTTTAAATTCGTTGATTTTTTTAATTTATTATTTTTCGTCGTCACATTAATTAAACAGCACCTTTAGCAATGTTCTAAATGACAGGTGTTCCAGTTCGTATGGTTATATTAAACTTTTATATGCTAACATGCAACATAATAACATAAACAATACTATCAATTGTATTGAAAATATTAAGTTCAGATCCACAAGTTAATTATTTTATTATAAGTAAAAGCGGAACGGAATACGTAGCTGCAAAAAACTGCTATTATTTTATGCCTTTCTAGCAAGACTAAAATTCTAATACTTGAAATTAATTTGTAGAGCTACAAATTATAGTAAAAAGTTTTTACCTTTTATCACGGTCCAATCTCAGAGCCAATAGAAATCCTTATTTGTACTACCTGAACATACAATAACAGATTAGGTAAGCCAAATGTAATTAAAATAAACACTTCTTGGAAGACACTTTAAACACGTCAGTATTTGGAAGACTAGAACAGACTAGAACATGTATCCAGATAAACCACAACTTAAACTTAAGTTAAGACAAAACCTTGGCAAATGTGAACTCCGAAAGCTATACTGAATATTCAGCCACAAGTTCCAAGTTTGACTAACCATATCAAATATAAACTTAAAACTATATGTTCAGCGTATAAAGCTTGCGTACATAAAAATTTCAATTATTTCAAATTATCCTGTTATTCTGTAAAAATATTCTCCTTAGCAGGTCCTCTTTTCGGATTGTTTCGAATATACTTTTATAATACACCAGTGGACAAAAAGACGCTCAAGACTTGACCACGCTCATCGTCATGCCAATATTTGCTTCATTAATATAACATCGTGTTATTTAGGGCTTGAGAAAAATTCTAAGTAACATATCATGCAATTAAATATATCACGCGAAACATTTATAAAATCCCGTTTGATAGTTTATACATCAACGCTTCACCACCAGCTGTTTGAATTCTACACTGTTTTATTGTTCAACAATCATTTTATGAAGCGAATACAAGTTTAAAGCAGGCCAAATCAATATTATTTCTTAAAAGCACCACAAAATAGATTAAGACGCAGTCTTGGCTACGTCTGGCCTACTTTACAGCAGCTTATTGAACAAATATTTCGATCAAGTATTTTCCAGAACTAGTCGCTTAAAACTATAAAACTATTTTATAATTCTGGGCTTTACTTGTTTTCAACTGAAGATATTACATTTCACGGCTTACTATCTATTTTCGATACCTTTTGAAGTTTTAGATAAACCTTAATTAGGTCATTTTTTGAAAGCATAAAATTCAATTCGCTCAAAAATAACTAACCTCTTTGTTTGAAAAATAGAATCATAGTTTATAACGAACCAAACTAAGTCAATAACGGAATGCTCCAAAATACTCCAAATACAAATTATTCTAGCAAAATATTCAGCCCTTTATTTTTTGCAGTAGGTATTGCTTATTTCTACGCAAACGTTAACACCTATGTTCTTAGTTCCCAGTTTAAAGGGTTTGAAGGTATTGAACGTGAGATTCACAAAAATTCTTCAATTGTTGGTTTCCTTAACCTTCACAAATTTCAACAAGATTTCGAAAAATACAGTTGCTTGTTTTTGCTAAACAATTACATAAATATTAATCTTAAATTCGATAGTTATCCTGTGATTTTACGGCGACCAGAAACGGTACGCCGTGAAAAAGTTATAAAAACCCAAAATTTTGGTAAAAACAATATTTGGGTTCCTCATGGCTTACTAAATACTTCCCACAAAAATCCTCAGGATAAGTTTCCTATGAAACCGTGCCCCATCTCAAACCTTCTGTCTTCAATATTATCTATGGATTACGAATACGACTATTTCTATGGTAATGATTTTTGTGTTCGCATAAACATGCCGATTTTTGCCTCAAAGAGTAAGTCATGGAACTGCCAAGCAGACATTCATTTATCGCCACCGTCAATTTTATTTGAGTATATATATACTACAACCAACTTTATTCCAAGACCATTTTTAATTCCAACATCACCAGGATTTACTGAGTTGCAAAGCATGATACCATCCTCAAGACCAAATTTGAATATTATTGTTGACTTCACGAACTCAATTACAGATGATAAGCTTCTCGAATGGATACATCAAACTCAATCTCTACCCACTAAAGATGATATCTCGCCAACCATGCTATTCATCGATGTTTTTAAGTACTCGCTCACAATTAATGGATGGAACAAAACTCTAACTGATAGTACTTATATTAAACAAACTCAGGTAATTCAATCATCGCCGATTCATATAAAGTCATTCATTGAATCAATCGACACTCAGTCCGACCATAACGCAAACACTTTTTGGAACTTGATGTACACTTTGGGGGTAAAATATCAAACTACACGAAAAACATAACTAAATTAAAGATATAAGTATTAATTCATCTTATGTCTTTGTAGGGCTCGTCACTTTATCATCAAAACATAGTTAGCCATATTTTCTACTGTGGGATCGATATAAAATATAAGGATGTTAGTCGAGCGAAATTTCCTTTTGGAAATAATGATAATTTTAACACACGCATGTATTTGGGAATCGCACTTGTTCTGTTGACAATAATGGGAAATTACTCTTATGTCGATGATGAGGTAACTAAATGTTATAATGGGGTAAGTAATGGAGAGTCAGTTTTCATAATTGATAACTTGGCACCATCTGTAGAATTTATATTACCTTCACCGGCAAAAAGTCTTTATTATAGTATGAATATCAACGACTCACTACAAACGATGAGCTTTGTAAGTTGCGGTGAGGCAAATGGTATAAAAGAATTTGCAATATCAGAACTTTACAATATATTCGACAAACTTGTATGGATATTTGTAGGATTAAGCACCGTTGTAGCCTGCATATCCTTAAATTGGACGACACACAAAACATTATCTTGCAAAAATCTCATTTTCAAAAGTTGGTATTTTCTTAAGGCGTTACTGGAGCAGGGTGGTCCGTTTCCAGATAAAGCTAGTAATATGATTGTAGTAAGCGCACTCTTTGCAACAATAGTATTAAGCAATGCATATAAAAACGCCAACGTGTACAATTTAATTTTACCGAGGCAAGAAAAACCTTTTACCGATGTAACAGAATTATTGGAACATAACTTTACAATTTATTCAAAACCAGCGTTTATACATGTAAGACAACAATTCTTTGAAAAAGCGATTACAATTCCAAGTAGCTTTAATCAAACAGGCAAAGTAATCATTTCTAAAGAGAGGCACCACTTATATTTCAAATACTATAGGACAGATAAAGAAATGGATGGTTATGCCACAATGGATGTGAAATCTGAGGTATACACTGCAAATGAAAAAACGCCTTATAAAACCACAGCAAAAAATGGAATTGAAGTAAGCGAAATTGGGCAAATTCTACCACTGGACCAAATAATGTTCAATTTGACTCAATATTTTTCCGAAGATAATAGTGAATCTTTTTATGGAATCGTACCAGAAGAGTTTTATGACAAATTTCGTAAATACGCTGATTATCAGCTATATCAGTTTTTGAAAACATGTAAGAAAGCGGCAGCACTTCTTCCAGACTACTGGTCGAAACAAATTGCGCAAGAGTTGAGACGTGATAATCTTCAGAATATTTTTGTCGGGAAAGATAAATACTTTGATGTAAACCAAGCATTTGTGATAATTGGTAAAACTCACAGTGTTTTAAGACGCATGAAGGCCTTCCAGGTATCCGGAATTTGGAACTGGTGGCCAAAATATGTTGACGAACAACTTCGCTATCATGTTTTTTACACGAAAAAAATCTTGGTCACACCAAATATGACAGGGAACATACAATTGGTCTTTTACATACTACTTTGTGGACTGGTGTTTGGCTTTATTAGTTTCATTGCAGAATTGCACAAATACATCCTAATAATTGTAAAATGTATCTGTAACTTTTGCTATGGACTTTGCCGAAATGTTTCCAGATTATTATTTCGTGTTACTAACATAAGTAAAATTACGCAGAGAACTACAATTGCAATAAATGTACGCGAAAGAATCGGAAAGCATTTTAAACGATTTCGTCTGCAGATCGAGTTGAGACTTTGACAAAGCAGGCTTGGTAAGCAGACTTGCCAATTGTCTAATATTTAATCTATGTGTGTAAACCAATTACTTGAAAAGTTGGAAAAGACTTTTAGTTCGCGTGAAACATACAAAAGTTCAAGATTTATTATTAGGAATCGTTTTCTGTTTGTGAGGATACTGGGTATTTACTTGTCAGTGTAATAAAATTGGCATAAAGTCATAAATAGATATGAGATGGACAAACCCTTTTCAATTTAGCACAAGCAAAAACGTTTAAAGTATAAAATAACTGACTTGATACTATGGAGTGAATAATGGCAAAACAGTTTCGAAAGATTTTCATCAAAATAATATTAATCAATGTTATATGCTAAACAAGTAAATTTAGTGGCTTGTAACACAATCTGACTATGCGTTCATTTTATTTTATGTGTAAAGTATACAGAGCGGCAAGGTTTCACCATATAAAATATGAAAGCATAAAGCAATAAATACATCTATCATAAGACTAAATTGAAAGATAATTACATTGGTAAAATAGCACAATAATACGTTAACAGAAAACCACAAGCAAATACTGATTGCTACTTTTTATTCAAAATTTAAACTATTAATAAAAAGAGCATTTGCTTACAGCCGTCACAATGATAAATTTCTAATTAAGAAGATGGATTAATTTATGATGCATTAGGATTACTTCAAAAAGTAATATACCCACTGCCGCATAAGCCTACTATTTTCAAAGTTTTAACAAAAACGGTTTTGCATCATTTAATAGACCATCTTTAAAATTTTACGAATATTTGAATTTAAAACATTTAGAGCCTCTAAAAAAGCAAGTAAAAGTGTTTCTTTTGCTACGAAACCACTTTTAGTAACTGCTTCTAATTTTATGCGGAAAAATGTAAAATATGGCATTCCTCTGACAAAATATGAAGTCTTCTAACCTATTCATGCCTTTTCATTTTACTCTATGTATGTCAGGGCAAAAAACATTTTAACAAAGATGCTACGTGTTGAAGATTAACTTGTAAAACGGTTTTGAAGTAAATTTAAATTGCAATCTGTTCTGACTAAAATGAAAATATGACATTGCAACTTTAATTGTATTAACTTGTAAGCAAATAAAAACGACGAAAGATAGCCGCAATCCAATTGCATGAATCAGATATAAAGTGTAGACAACTCATCCACATCTAAATTCTTATCTGATGTTTAACCATGTCCAAGGTACCGAATAATATATGACTTTTGTTTCCATATACCGTTTTGAAAGTACTCGGTTTAATACAAATGCTGGAATTGTCATGCGGATATACACATGATGCCGTCAATCCCTATGATAAAAAACTCCTTGTACACGCAAATATTCCAGCAATCTAATCCACTTGATATTATAAAAATTACTTGATTCAATCTTTCGGAGAAAGCACAGAAATGATGGTAGATTGGGAGTTCTTTTACCGCAACATTTCAAAAATTCATGGGCTGTCATGGAAAGACTCAGTTCAAAATATTTATGTTTCTTCGGATCATGTTCAAATTATATCACATTCAGATTTCGCATTGAACAAACTTAATCTTAATCAAGTTTGGCAAGCTTGAGTTATGGACTCGGGAACGAAACAAAGCTTCGAAATAGTAGATTTATTATAACCGGCTTATTAGTGATTTAAGCAACATGTGTTAAAAACAGTGTACCAATGTTTTTAAGTGGATAGAAGCATCGTTAAAAAATAATTCGTTAAAGGGTTTCATAAAATCATGTAGGAGGTCTGTATCAGGTTAGCGAATCAAACTTCATAGTTTTTGGACATAAATTTAATGGTAATAGAAGGAAAGGCTATTTGAAGCCATAAACAAACCAGCCCTGTACCGTCTACTGACAAAAGCGACTTGTGAAACATACGGTTCAAGTAAGTATTTTTCTTGAAATTGTATTCAATATTTTGCCCTGGAATTTGTCTCGCACAATGCATCTTGTCTTAGCAAAATTGTATTAAAAATGAACTCAAGGAATTTGAAACTAATAGTTATTCGATGTGTCGTAAAGCCTTATTAATTGTGATAACACCACAACTATAGAATCGCAAATTATTTTAAGATATGATTGCCACGTGTTTTCAGTAAAGTATTTGGTTACGTAATATGCATCGTAACATAGATTGACCTGGTAGTTTAGTGGTTGAGCAACCGTCTTGTCAATACTCTTTAGGGTGTTTGACTCCTGTCACAACCAGACTTTTGCTTTAAATTAAATTTTCCCTGTCTTTTTCGTCGTTACTAAACTTAATTTTTCATCGTGGCTTTTGTCATACAAACAATAATTTAGTTCTCAAAAATCTTCGAAATACTTAAAATAAGAAACATAACTTTTCATCATTAAATTAATTAAACAGCACCTCTAGCCATGTTGGCTTACACCCAGTAGCATTATATTCTATGTTTATGGTTACATACAATACTATAAACTATGTTTTATATTAGGTATATTTTGCTTACGTGAGATCCAGAAGTTAATTAATTTAATGTGTTGCTTAATTTGTCTACTCATCATAAAGCTGATGCTTAATTATATCATTATGTGCTACAAAAAATACCGTGTACTACGTATCAGAACCTTTAAACTTGAATTCGGCTAAGTTAAAGTTTTCTGGTCTCGTAAGGCAGTACGAAGTTCAATTTACTTTCTCTTAGTTGTAGAATAAAATAAAAGCCTAGCATATTAAATTAATGAAAATCAAAGTTAGATACACATATTAAGCATCGCATCAAAAAGTCATGATCAGCTGAGCACAGAATACATTCAGGTGTTAAGAAAAACTAAAGTTCTATACATCCCCCATACATCACAAGAGCCAGCAGCTGTTCATACAATTCCAGTTTATCCTAACAGAGAAAAGTAACACAAGTAAAGATCAATATCTGTATATTTGGCCATCATGTTGTGAATTAAATTCTAAATGTAGTTGTAAGGGAATTCATCATTCTCTAATATTCGTACCTCTAACTTTCGTATTTCGAGGAATCAAAATGTTCTGAGGAATCCTTGGCCCTGACTTTTTTATTGGACGCTACCAATATGTTTAAACTACCAATTTCCTTAAAGGGCTTTTCATTAGGGGCGAAGTGAATTATTTCATTATTTCTTTTCATTGTTTTGCAGCTAAACAGATCAAATACGAGCTAAAGCCCCTTTCTGCAATAACAAGCCAAATTTGTTTAAATGCCTGCCCTCTATCTACAGGCCGGCATTCTGTTGCTGACCCCCAAACCAATATAATATATTTGGGGAAATTTAATTACTTAGAATTTAAAATAGGACGTAATACTTCTAAATTAATTTTCTAATGGTGTTCCTCGATCACCAAGAGTTAATGCTTCTAAGCTTATTTTATATAATACTAGCCAAACGACAATTACATTAGAATCATTTTAAAAGTAAATATTCGTTTCTTTATGCACATACACAGCTAGATGCGATTAATAAAAACATTTTGTGGTGCAGTTTTAGTTCTATTATCTTCGCAATTATCTGATCAACTCATGTATTTGGACCAGTTATTTCCAGGTGAAAGCATAGCAAACAACCACATGATATCGAAAATAACAAAGGGTCCTCTACCCTACTTGCGTGTACAATAGCCACTCTATTTCTAGTATATTAATGAGAATAAATTTAAATCAGTTAATCTAAGCACGCACCATCAAACCGCACTCACCGGTTATTTCGAAATATTTTCGGCTAACGAAATTCAACTAAAAGTTATGTTGCAAAAATATTTTAATACAGTGGGCAATACGTAGCCACAAAAAATCCACTAGTGTTATTATAACTAAGACATTTCCAGCAAGAAACAAAATCCTTATACTTGAAATTAATTTGTAGAGCTACATATTTAAGTACAATTTTTTTTAAAAAGCTTTCATCATGACCCAATCTCAGAGCTAACAGAAATCCTTATTTGTACTACCTGAATTAGGATTAGGTAAGCCAAATGTAATTATCATAAATGCTTCTTTGAACACGTCAGCTTTTGGAAGACTAGAACAGACTA
>JAQFXM010007386.1:0-11927 GCA_034693345.1 Entomobrya multifasciata
ATTCCGAATCTATCGTTCAATTTTGATTTTTCTTTGATTTGATACGGCTACTTAATTTAATCGTTACAATGGTTTATTTTGGTTCATTTTGTAAAGTTTTTATAGGAAAACATGCTTTTACCATTTAAATTAACCCCTCCAGTATTTTTGACATTTCTAAATATAAAAGTGATACAAAACTTCATTTTCACAAAATTATACGGAAAATCGCCCCATTTACTTAAAAACTTATTTCTCATTTAAAGAATCTTTCAAAATTGACATAATTTCATAATAATTCTTTTGGCTTAGGGTAATCCAAGGTTAATTTCTTGCACTATTTTCCCCAAGGCTATTCAGACAGCTATGAATTTAATGAGATATTGTCTTTCAAAATTGAAGACAATCGGTATTCGAATATCATATCCAGTTTGGTTGGATTTCCTCCTGAGTATGCAAGACTATTTGGAAGAGTTGAAAATAAAGGGAGTTTGTGAAAACTACAACTACAAAGATTTCTCCAGATTTAAAAACGATCAAGTTGTAAAGTATTTGGGACATGAAAATGAAATGTTGAAGTAAAATGTTTCGAGCCTTTATGCAAAGCTTTATTAAATCACATCGAACTATTATTTATTATTATTAGTGGATTATTTTACTACGATTGACTGCAATACAAATTAAATAACAAGTATTAATTTATTATTATTGTGTGTTCTAAAATCAATTATTGTATGCATTGATGTAATTAATGGGTATCAACATTGCTGGTTTTTTATGTTTAGGTTTGGATAGAATAAATACTAATAACTAATATAAAAGAATATATAGATGTTCTAGGATATCCAGGATATTATAGTCCAATACGAAGCAATTAATAAATAGCTATAAAACGTATTAAAATTATGTAGTGGCATGACTGTAATATATTTATGTAAAAATGTTGTCGATTTAGTTTGCATGTTTAAAAACTTGAGATAAACACAGAATGTTATAATATTATGGAATATTTCAATGACTACACCCTTTCATACGTGTAAAAACTTTTAGAGTAAAAAATATGGGACAACTCGACAACTTAATATGAGGTACATACTTTAAAATGTAGAAATACATTTGTTTATATTTAATTTATTTTATAGAGGCGAGAATATAATATAAAGGAGTTAACAAATGACAACTGTTATTTTTGTCAGAACTTAAAGGTTTATAAATATACACAAATTGTGTATTTTATATTAAAATATTAGTTAATTAAATAATTTAACAAAGTTTACACATTAAAGTTTTAAATATTAATTTCTGGTATACAATTTTACATAAGAATTTACCCCTATCCGCACCGTTTTTAATGCTGGTAACACATCCAAAATATTAGACTGCATCATATTGCTTACGTATCCGACAAAATTTATGACATGATCATTTGACTTGCCGTTTTTGCTGTCAAATTCTACCAGAAAATTGTGCATGTTTACATCATCCAAATGTTCGGCCTCGTCCAGTTCCAAATACAGTGTCACTTCTTCCAAAGTTTTTGATACTCCCAACAAGAAATCAACGCTGGCTTTACTTTCAAAAGATATTGCAGTGAAACGTTTTAACTTCTTGAGAACTAATCTCTCGTTCAGGGAGTCCTCGAAAATCGACATCTTTTCCTCCTCAGTTTCAAATTTTGGTAGACTTAAGTTAAGTTCCTCAAATTGTTTGTTATTTTGAAGCTTTTGAGAAAGCATTTGAAATATACTTGACCATCTAACAAATTGCATGTCTGGTGAAGTTTGGTAGTATAACCGTAACCTTTTTAGATGTGGAAATCTTAATTGTGGATTTCCGAACATTACTTGTTGATCATTTTGGCAGAATATATCAGTGCTAAAAAATTCCAAGTTTACAAGTGGAGATATGTTGTAGCGATACTCATTTGAGTATCGGAATACTGTCAAAAGAGTGATTTGGGGATTTTGACGAACAAACTGGTTAAATGACGTAGAAGGCCAGTTGTGAACGACCAATTTTTTGAGATTTGGCAGATTTGCGAAAGAAATATTGTTTTCTTCATCTGTCAGAGTCTCAGCAAAACTGCGATGGTCAAAGAAGATCTCGAAGTTTTTCAAATTCGGTAGATAACTTATTAATTGTACTGTCGCCGAGTGACTTTCCAGTTCAGATGTAGAGTCCCAACAGAATCGTATATTCAATTTCCAAATATGAGGACCAAATGTATGCAGAATTTGTGGGATTTGAGTATAAAATATTTGTGGATTACCGAAACGCAATCCAATCATTGTTACACTTCGACTCAAAAAGGGATTTGAGTTTGTGGTGGCATGTGATTTTGTAAACTTTTCTAGAAATGAAGAACTCAGATGTGGTGAAGATAAATTGTACGATGTACTAAATAATTGACTAATAATTTCGGATTTAATAGGTGTAGGGGTAAAGTTATCGTCAAAATTGATGGTAGATGCTAAGTCCTTAATAGCCTTGTTCCATGAACGGCATCCCAGTCGAAGGGTTAAAACGAAGGATTTGAATGGCTTCACTTTAAGATACTGAGAGCTTGAAAATCTGAAGTCGTCAAATGATATTCCAAAGTAGGAGATGAGATAAGGTAACATAATTTTGAGAACTGGTTGAAACAGGAATTCCACTCGCTTGTCAAGTAAAAGGCTACGGAACAATTGGGAGGATTTGATTAAACATATTAGTGAATTTGTGTCCAGTTTTTTAGCAATTAGACTCCAAACCTGTTAAAGACAAACAAATTAATGAATTTATTAAATTCTCTTCTGATTTAGTGGCTTCTTATTGATATTTAAGCTCTGTACCTCCGGTGGAAATATTTTTAGAAGTTGGTGAGCTTCTTGTGAAATATTTTGTGTTCTCTTTCTATTTTCCATATCGTCAGTAGTTAACATTTTCTTGAAAAGCCTGTTTTGAAATCGACGACATGATATTATAACACTCAAAAAAATGAAAAGGTAGAAACCATAAAAATCACTAGTACTAATAAATAATAATTATGAGTTCAATGAATAACATTTATAGGGAAAAAATTATGTGTTGAAGATTCAAGGAAAAATGAGCCAGCTGACAGGAATGAAATACATACAAGACGAAGAATGTTAAAGCTTCAGACCTGTAGTTAAAGTTTGGGTAAGCTGTTTATGTATAGCTTGAGTCCCCATTTGTACCATTGAAAGGGGAGAAACAGGAACGTTTGTTCATTTATTATCAGAAATGCTAAAGTTTAAAAGCACAATATCAATTGAAAAAATACATGCATATATTTCAGGCGTATAATTTTGATTTCAAATCGTAATGTCGTAATAATAATAATTTGAATTTAATAAGGCATTATTTGCATTGTAAAAACACTCGTTTTTTAACTTTAATAATTTTCCTGCAAAATACGTTTTGTAATTTTAAACAACCACAAAATAATTTTGAAAATCATTTTCATATACAACTTCTGATCTTTCGAGTAACGTTTTCTCGGTGACTACAAAATAAACAATATATACTACAATAGTTAAATATCGATAATTTAAAGCTCATTTAGTTGTACTCGAATAAATTTTATTTCATGTTGCAATTTTTTTTGACAGATTTGTTACTGTTGTCGTCGTTAGAAAATTATTTACATCACACAGTTTGTTAAACGTCCGAAAAAAATTACATGTTCCTTGTAAACTTTTGTGTATGTTACTTATGTTTAAAAGAAATTCCTTTAGGGCAGACTTGACAATGGACAGTAATTATACACAGTTGTTTCTATCCATTGTTCCTTAACTTATATGCATGAAGTGGCGTATCATTGTAATATGGATCGTTTTTAGCTACTGTTAATGTTACATGAGTAGCTTCGATTTTCCCAATTTCTTTTCCAGTTCCATTAATATTACCACACAACCTCATTCCATAATAAGTTTGACTTCGTTGATATTCCTCAAAACTGACCATGTCTTCTTGAGGATCAACTTTAAAATGTCTACCCGTGCAATTTTTACCCGTAAAGAAGACCAAACAGTTTAAATGATTATCTACCCCACCCAAACTTGTACTCAGGGTGTCATTAAACTTAAAACAGGGACTAGCATGGTCAATATCTGCGACCAAAAGTGTTAAAAGTATTTTAGGATCCTGACCTTGAGGACCCACTCGTGCTGTAAATCCAAAACAAACTTGAATTTAAAGATTTAAGTTAATGTTCGTAAATCGTTACATTTTTCATAAACAATGTTTAAATTACAATATAGATCTACAGTGTCCTGCTGAAACGGAAACATAAAAAAAGATTTCATAGCAATATTGAACTCAGGTGCTTGATTTTTAAACAATGAGGGCAAGTCTGGATAAGATCCGGCTCCCAATGTTACACTGATACTTCCACTACAATCCTGCAAGGGATATGGTCAATCCTGCAGCAATTATATGGTCCGATTTTAGTGAACCTACTGACTCTTGTAAATTTGATGGGAAGTCGTTTCCACTACTTACACAACTTTCAGAAACAAAAGGGTAACCTCGAGCAACTCCTGAGTTAAATGGTTAAAATAAGAATCAGTAATAAAATATGCAAATTTATCTGTTAAAAAATATTACCTTCAAAATGCTGTTTTGAGTACAGTACCACCTCTCCCGCATATAATGCTTTACTGTCATTACAAATTAGTACTAGTCCAATAAGAAAAACAAAACAATGCATTTTAAAATGAAAGATAATACAGAAATACTTTCAAAATATTTGAATCAGTGAAAACCATATCCCTGAACAGAAAATGTCTCAGTACGTTTGCCTAACAAATATTCGAACACCTGAATCAATTCAATTTGCTGACAATTCATGCTTGTAAATATTTTACTGGATATTATGTAAGAGAACCAACTGCAATATATATGTAAATAAAGAAGTTGCTTCTTTTTTGGGTTTTGAAAACAAAAGTATGTCATTTTCCGAAGTAGGCCATGTGGTATTATCGTAAAATTCTCCGTAATAACATATATAACGATATTGTTAATTTTCTATTCAAAGGACTTTACAGTTCCGTGAACCTCCAAGGTAAAGTTAATCAACACAATCTTTAAATTCAACGGAAAATGCTGGCAGCTAGAAGTAAATGCGATGAGTTTAATTTTGGAAAATAATAAAACATGAAGATTGAACGACTAAATCAATTGATTTTTAAATGCAATCTTTCGCGTGGGAAAAAGTGAGCCAATTATTATTTCATTCATTCAGAAAAGTATTAAAAATCTCAAAGGCAATTGAAAATTTACGTATTTTTGACCGATAATAATATAGAAAGATAATTTTTACAACTTATAGTGCAAATGATGCTTTGTAAAATTTATTTTTAGAATCTCCATTATCTCCAATTTTTATTTTGTATTGTAGTATGTACAATAGTAAAATACGAAAACAATATTCAACTTCACTTCAAAAATACAACAGTTCAGCTCGAGATAATTTTATTTTAATCTAAGGATTTCATTTTTTGATGTAGTTAATTTAGTTACATAAAAAACAAGTTATATCGATAGAGCACTGCCGAAATTCCACAAATTTTCAAACAAAAACTTTTCAAGAAAAATCCAGGTTTCTATTTATTTCAAAAAGTAGTCGCCTGTCTTTATTCACGGATATTTTTCTCGTGCATATAGTTTTACACAGGTATGTCAATCGATTGAATCATTAAATGTTTTGTAATGACTTCATAAATCATACTTTAAAAAATATATTTGTACATTCAACCAAGCTAATAACTATAATCTAACTAGGCTTATCAAATGGACTATTGTCAACTAATGTTACATTTACATGAGCTGCTTTTAGCCTGCCAACGTCCTTTCCCGGTCCATTAACATCGTTACTACATAACTTCATACCAGAATATGTTTCGCTTTGTACATAATCCTGGAAGCTCACAAATTTTTCTTGACCCTCAACTTTAAAATTCCGACCTTGACAATCCGTACCAGTAAAAAACTTCAAACAATTTAAATGATTATCTACTCCTCCTATTTTTCTACTCGTTGCATCATTAAACTTAAAACAGGGGTAAGCATGATCAATATCCGCAACCAAAAGAGTTAATAGTACTGAAGGACGCTGACCTGGAGTTTCTTGTCGTGCTGAAAATTGTAAAGGAATGCAATACTTAAAACTTATTGAATATTTGAAACGTTTCATTTTATCAAGATTACAAACTCAACTTACAAAATATCTCTACAGTATCCTGTTGAAATGGAATCATAAAAAATGATTTTATAACTTTTTTAAACGAGGGCTCTTGATTTCTTAAAAGTGAATGCAAGTCGGGATAAGATCCGGCTCCCAACTTTACTTGAACACTCCCCGCACAATCTGGCTCTGGATACACAGCAATTAAATGATCCGTTTTTAATGATCCAACAGATTCATTTAAAGGCGAGGGAAATCCAGATCCTTTACCCACACAACTTCCAGCTTCAAAAGGGTAAGCTTTGCCAAATCCTGAGTCAAATTGAAAAATTAGAACGACTTGTTTTATTAACAATTAGTTAAAAAACATTTTATAAGGACTACCTTGAAAAATATCTCCCGAGTATAGAACCACCTCTCCTACATTTTGTGCTTCAGCATCATTAACAAAATTAACAAAAAGTCCGATTCCAAAAAGAAGAGTAAAATAACACATGCTTTTTTCCAAATTATTAAACCCAATAATTAAACTGTGAACATGTAATTTTTGGCTACTTAAATTTTCAAGTAGTTTGTGAGTTTGTCAAACTACGCTTTTTACGGCAGAAGTAATTTTGAGTTAAATAACAAGCTTAATTTAAATTCTCACAAGTAGTGCCAATCTTTTCTGCGAGAATGGTTTGTTTACTAAACATTTCCAATTGTTTATGCACGTCTACACAGAACGACAAAACACAAAAACATGCATGAAATACATAGTAAATTTTGTATAAAACTTTACAGAAATCGGTTTCACATTACAAGTGTTGACCCAGAAAAAAATCATTTCTAAAAACACCAAACAATAGGCATTCAGTTTAAAATAGTAAGTCATACAAATATTGCAAATTAGATGCTCCCGAAAATGAAATTCAGTCCCATAAAAATATTTCTCAATAAACAGGAGTTTCTATAACCAATTATTCTTACATGAATGCACACATACATACATAAGTGAAAATGCGGGTCTGTATAATATGTCACAAACCCTTCTTGGAGTAATACTTCTTGTCAAAAAACGCTAACTGAAGTTTTACTTGTTGAAACTAAAGCAGGCATTTTACTAATCGAAAAATATTAGACGATATAAGACTTATAATTAGACGAATTTATAAAACCTATTTAATTTGAATTTCTTTATGTTATATAAGCTTTTATGCCTATATCTTTTTATGAACAATTCATAATGGCCAATCTACAAATTGAGCGTCTAGAACATTCTGGTAATTACTCCAGTCCTTCATTATTCCATAAGCTAATTTGTTCCAAACATTTGACTGGGTTGGGGCCGGCACAGAAAGTGTTTAGATTTGGGGAAAATATGCCAGGCTAAATATAAAAAGTAAAACATTTACGAATTGGCTGTTTGACTGGCTGATTGAATTCCGATACTGAGATTGAATGGTCAGAAATGTTTACAAGTTTGTCTAGTAGGTCTAGATTTGGTAATACGACTTCCACGAGAAAATATTGGAGAAAATTGGGAAACATACAAGATCAAAATTTGGTGGGATTCATTAAACTGCAGGTCTAATTTATCCAACGTTAGAAAGCTAGAAGTTAAAATGAGTAGGGATGCTAGTTTAGATTTTATTCTGGGAATGCTATGTACATAGTAAAATTTATTTGTTAAATACAGTGATGATTTAAACGTTCCAAATGAGACGATAAAGATTAACCAAGTAATGAAGTTTTTTTGAAAGGATGGAAGTGAGAAAAGTAGAAGGAAATTTCATAAGTAAAATAATTTTTAAAAACATTTCAAAACTGGAAACAATTTTGGAATTTTTTTTACTATTTTGACGACTGGAAGTGAATCAATGTCATATGGTAAATGGAATCGGTTGGAATGGTGCTGAGATTGGAAATATGAGAGAAATTTTTTTCGAGCTTCCTTATTGTCTCATGTTTTACCGGTGATACAGTTTATACTTATTTTAAAACATTGTTGACAATTTTAGTTTTAAGGTTTAATTTATTAGTTTATTCAGTATTTTTAGTTAATTATTTCGTTCTGTGTGGTAATATTTCTAAAATTGTAAACTACAATAAAAATGCGTACAAATTAAAATAAACATACTAATTTAAGTCGTGCATATTTTTTTGACTATTTTGTTTTTGAGAAAAAAAAACAAAAAAGTTTTTGAATGAAGACATTTACAAATCGGATTTAGCGGGTAAAATTTCTTTAACAAATTAGTATAACACTTTACTGACCAACAATTTAAAAAAAATCAAACGTGATTATTTGTCAAGTTTGGTTAGCTGCTATACTTACAATTTGTTAGAAAGCAGGGTTATCATCTATAAATACATTCGGTGCAAGGAAACTAAATTAGTGTCAGTAAGTCAGAATACTTTCATTGCATAAGTACCATTTCGGGAACCTTAAATAAATTAAAATACACAAAACATATTTAAAGTAAAATAACATACTTTCACGAAGATATTTGAAATATATACATAACACTGTGCATTTAAGTAAAGTACATTTTCCTAATCAACTGATCATAAAAACAGTCTTTATGCACATGTAAACTTGAAGGTGTAAAAAGCACACTAATTCCGACAATTATGACCAGGAAGTTGAATTCTGAAGAGACAATTCTTGACCAAACTTAAATGCAACAATTATTGTTAAACAGTCATGATTCAAAGATCGTAAGAACCATACTAGTTTTCAAATTCGGGTATCAAAAGTCAGATGCAAACACACGATCATTAATGTCTACAAATTACATATTTGCTAAATTTTAAATAAATCATTCAGCAGAACAGCCAGACTACAGGCATTATAACCTGCTAATTAACTTCATGTGTTTATTCTGATGTCGCCTATGACTGCTTTTGTATCGAAACTCCTTCAAGCAGTAATTACACTTGTATGGAAATTCTCCTGTATGCGACATCAAATGCCTGTTGACATCAGCTTTGGTTACGAATCGTTTTCCGCACAAATGGCACTCATTCTTTTTAATTTGCAAATGAACACGATCATGATGTAGTTTTAGTAAGTTTTTAATGGCAAATTTCATTTCACACTGTTCACACTCATAAGATTTTAACGCACTGTGAATGGTTAAATGTCTTTGTAGCTCTCCGTTTGTTATAAATGTTTTCTCACATTTGTCACAACCGAACCGCTTATTCTCCAAGTCATGACGTTTTTTATGGTTTCGGAGATTACACATGGTTCCAAAACTTTTGTTGCAAACACTACACTTAAAAACACTTTCTCCGGTATGAGTTTGAATGTGTTTCTTAAGAGAATCTCCGTTCGATAGAAATTTTCCACATAACGTGCATTCGAATGGGGTTGTGGTTAGATGGGTATTTAGATGGTGTGTCAAATGACTTTTTCGTACAAACTGTTTATGTCACTGGTCACACTTATACGGCTTTAATCCGTCGTGGATTTTTTGATGCTTGCTAAAATGGCTTTGGTCGCCAAAAGATTTTTGGCAAAGTTTGCATTGATATCGTTTTTCACCTGTGTGACGATAAATGTGAAACTTTAAGTAAATATTCCTTTGGAAACTGCTGCCACATAAATCGCAGAAAAATGGCCTTTCCTCAGTATGCTTTCGGTAATGAGCAAATAGTTTATGTTCATGAGAATAAGATTGGTTACAGAAAATGCACTCAAATAATGATTCCACTTGAGCGGTGAGCTTTTGTTCGTTGTTGAATCGTGCTTTGGAATCCATGATAACGGGGCTCTCTACAATTTAGATAACAATACATTATTATTTTTTAAATTGAACTACACCGCTTATAAATATGTGTTTATAGGAAGAAGTGTAAACAGTTAAAACCTTATAATATGTGTACCTTTCTAAAGGTGCTCGGTTTTTGTAAAAATAAATGTCATAATTACTAGCCGAATTGGTATTTGTATTATCATTACACTTTTCAGGAAACCAGCCAAGTTAACTCAAAGGTAAATATATGCAATATGGTATTACAAATTTTATGTAATATTTTGTTTTTTAAGCTGTAACCTTACTTATACAAAAACTCACTTTAATGGTACAACTGCTTAAATTATATTGCAATGTGTAAACTGACATCCTCACAGGAAAATTATTACATTACATATACAAAAATAAAAGCAAAATTACACAAAATAAAAACACAACCGGCTGATGCATTTGCTCAATACTTTTCACAATGCAATAAAAGAAAAGAAAGGCTTCTGATGCAGCTGCCTAAAAAAGTTTATAAGGGAAGCAAGAAGAAGACACTGTTCACTTTCTAAGGCATCTGAGTTAAAGCAAGAATCTCATGAAAATTTTTACCCTTTGACAAAAGCTCACTATCTATTTATACAAAAGATTTCCTTTTGTGTTTGATCGGTGGAAGAAAAATTGTAGTATGAAGTGACTTGTCATGGAAGGAAGATATATGAAGTAGGCTTATTTTTGTAAGAGTAATTCGTACAATTTACACCTTATATTAGTTGAAGATTTTAAATGAAGAAAAAAAACAATTACGAGACGGTATGACGATACTATGCAAGCATGTTGTAGTTAGAGGTCAATGCCAACCATATGTTGAAAATGCGGTGGGTAGTATTTGACTTTTAATTGTTGTTGTAGAATGACAAATTGTGAGACAAACTTTATTTACGTATTTTCAGCTAACTTTAAAAAATTTAAACTTATTCCAATAATATTAATAATAAGTCAATCTTAAATACATATCGGACATAGTTGGATGCACACAAATTTGGCAAACAAGACATTTAATCATATAAAACCAGTTCATTAACAAAAATATTTATAATTTTCCAACAATACATCATAAATGCATTATTTTTGTAAAGAATTATTAGTAATAAGATGTGTGTCGTCCAAAATTTATAATTTCGACAAAATAATTTATGATTGATTATATCATTACTTTTCAAGCATGATTAAAGTCAATTTGCTTTTTTGTTCAACGATAAATTTGTTCAAGGATCATTTAGAAAAATATTAGACACGCGAATATTATAAAAATTGGTGCGAGGTGCACAAAGATGTTTCCACTGGGAATAGAAGCCATATTTTGCGTCGAAATTGTTTCCACTTCCGATCGATTAGACAACAGATCGACTGTTTTCAAATTTTCGTTGACCTGTTTTGGACGGTTTCCGTCCTCATTGTCACACAAGCTTATTCCATAGTAAGTTTGACTTGGCTGATATTCTTGTAAGCTCACCTGATTTTCTTGAGCACCGACTTTAAAACTCGGCCCTTGGCACTCTTTACCCGTAAAGAACAACAAACAGTTTAGATGATTATTTACCCCACCTATTTGAGTACTCATGGAATATTTCAATTTAAAACAGGGTGCACTCCGACGAATATCATCAACCAAAACCGTGGAAAGTAGTGAAGGATTTTGGCCTTGTGGACCTGGTCGCGCTAAAATAATAATAAAATATGCACAAAATATTACAAATGGAATATTTAAACGTTGGTTTAAAATTTCAACAATATTTAACTCACAATATAACTGTATGTTGTCTTGTTGAAACGCAAGCATAAAAAATGATTTCATAACGGTTTGGAACAAGGGTTCCTGATCTTTTAAAGTTGAGGGTAAGTCAGCATACGATCCAGCTTCCAAAATTACACTTATATGACCCATACAAATTTAATCCTACAAAAAGTGTGTGTCAGTGCTTCTGTGATAATTCATATGATGATGTTCGCCCACTTATTAAACTCTGCGGGAA
>JAQFXM010007387.1:0-11925 GCA_034693345.1 Entomobrya multifasciata
GATTTAAGTTATTTGTGGTATGATGAATCATGGAATGTTATATTTAAGGTGAAATATGGTAATAAGCAATTGTCTACGTTCTTTATGAGTTGTCTCTTTTTTAAACAAAAACTTATTGTTTAGCAGCTAGCCATGAACTTTTGTAACATTAAATTTAAGGTACTTCACTCACATGCCAATGTATTGTATTTTTATGAAATGACATGAAATCTATTTTTAGAACGAATGTTCAATTATTGTAATTTTGACCACTGGTGCAAGGAGGCAAAATACGTCAATCCATCCTTGCATCAGTCTTTGTAATTTGTATTAATATCAACGTCTCTCAACTTTTAACGACACTCCTCTTCCAAGTCTGTAGGACAACGCATGTCCCTTGCAGACTAATAAAATCACATTCATGTTTCTTGAGACTAAAAAACCTTGCAGTTTTACTTGTTTCATTTTTTACTTGTTTCATTTTTTACTTGTTCATTTTTACTTGCAGTTTCCTTGAGGAGTGGAAACTTGTTTTATTCATAACTTTATGACATTCTTAACACACACATTCAATCAAAGCTTCACATTCATCTCAGAAATTTGTCTAATCATCTTGACCATTCATTTTTAACATCCTGAAACTAGATCATCCGACACCCGCAAGAGTCAAGCTGAACTTTTAGCCTGCACCTCATCAGTTACTTTTCATTTTTAATATCGCACAGGTGAGCTTGTCCAAAAAGGTGCTGAACATTCAATCAGGATGTTAGTTTAAAAATGGTGAAGGACAGACTATCCGTTATGAATTGCTCAAAGCAATTGTGATCTCTTCATCATTCACGTACGCATTACGTGTCTTACATTAATATGAATGATGAATGAGGCTGAGATTAAAAAACTCAGAGACTCATACTGTGAATTTCAAAAGTAGAAATTCTTATACAATACAAATGAACGGTTATGTGGGCATAAAATACGCCTTAGCTGCTTAAATGAAATGTATGGTTGGTATTTATACACATGTTCACCTAAATGATAATTCGGTAACATGAAACACTAATATTTTTTGTGTTTCAATGTCAGTACATTGATACGTTATGTACGATAAGACTTTTTATTATCTGTAATAAAATTTTCAAGCAATCTCAAACTAGTGTATACAAAAAAAAAATCAAGGAAATTGCCTGATAACTAACAGTTAAAAAATATGGAGCAAGTCGAACAAAAAGTTCTGAATTATTCGAAATTTTTCATTAGTCTTAGTTTACTTTAGTCAGCGATTACTGCGTGCTTTACCTCAGAGCGAACTTGCTCTTTCAAAATGGCTAGTCGTTCTTTATCCGAGTCTTTAACCTCTTCACCATCATCAACACCCACAAGGTCAAATTTTCAAGCAAATAATCGCTCAGAAAACATTCGAGCAAAATGTCTTGTAGAAATTCCTCTTGTGCCTCTACCTACAATCAATGTAACACACATGACAGAACTTGACAGTGCTCAGTTTGTGAATATTGTTTTTGAAAATGATGAGAATAATGGTTAGTTTTATTATAGAATTTTCTGAGTTATACATTTGCTTTAGCAGTAAAATTATAAGCATTAGCTAAATAATAGTGCAGCTGCAGCTCTTATCTATTGACCTACGTATTTTTTTACATTTTCAGCATACTTCAGAATCAGCAATGAAAGCAACAAAGAAGTGTGTCGTATTGTAAGCTACCGAAATCGACATACTGAAAGGCAGCTAGAAAGGAAAGGGGTGAAATATCTTGAATGCAGGGATTTGTTGGGAAATTGTCTGCTATACGTTGCGTATCCTGTTGGACTTGGGGTAAAGTGAGAACTGGTCATAATTTTAGTCATAAATCAATTATTGAAATATTCATTTTAAAATGGAATGTTATCCAATTTGCAGGAAGTGGCAATTTTAACACCTTCAGAAGAACTTATAGGAGAATGTCAGTCAAATGTAGAGTTCATTTGTCTTTCAGTAAAGGTGAAATACAATTTCTATGATCCCAACGGTAATCGTTTGCTCAAAATGACAGGTATCATGGCTGAGGAGGGAAGTGCCGATAAATTCATGGTAATTTTTTCATTGCCGTGCAGAATTTAATCTATTAGATACCTTTGTAACGCATCTTCTCTGCAATGCAAGTGCAAACCGTGTAATATGCACGAATCTAATAATAAATCCAAATAAATTATTTTTATAGCTGATGGTGAAGCGCACCAAAAATGAGAAGCTGGCTTTAGTCAAAATGGGATCACTGAATTCATGCTGTCATATCAAATTTAAACAAGGCGAAGTTAGCATAATGGAACGTCTTTTAATTATCGCCTTATGGAGTGGCTTTGTAAGTAACAACTTCATAAGTCGCACTATATTTTGTGCGTAAATGCTACCGTTATCGAAGTAATAAAATATTGGTTTATTTTATTTTCTTACAGATGCATAATGAGTTACTAGATACAAGTGTTCCCGAACTTTTAGAAAAGCATACGGAAAATAAACGAGACCGGAAGTCCCATTGTAATAAAAATTTAATTACTAAAGTTGTTGATAACTTAAAAGACAATCGCGAATCTTCTGATGCCCCATTTTTGCATCAAGGCCAAAGTAGCAGTAACAACAATATTGACAGTCATTGTGGAGCCGGTAAGGATAATGGAGAAAAGGCCAATACAAACCTCAATACTACAACTACAACAGTTAATAAAATAAAAATTTGGAAAGATCTAGTCACTTCGCATTTTTCTCGCCGTAATGATCGTCATCATGACCAAACGACGGATTCGGAATCTAATAATAATTTTAATGATCATGATCATGCCAATGCCGGCATCAGAATTAAAGATAATCGGAAACTTGACCGCAGTAAGGAAGACTCAGATTCAGCATCAACGTCATATAATCTTAAAAAGAATCGTAATAATATTGCGGTAATGTAGTTTAATGGTGTTAAACAATACGATATAGGTACAATTATAGTTAAAATGAATGCTTGTTACAACAAAATTAAAATCCTTATCTTGAAGTCAATTACACGCTTTATTTATAGTTTTATTATTCTATTAAAACTTAATTCGCTTTGATAAAAAATGAACAAAAAATCCAAATCTTTGCAGCTTTCAACTATTTTCTGAGCTCGAGCAGGTGTTTCATTGAAAAATTCCTTGAATTCATTCAGAATTTTGAAGAATGACATATTATAATTACCTAATTTAAAAAAAGATGGCTACCTTAAAGATTTAGTTGTGCAATTTATTTGTTTGTACGTCAAACCAAATTTATGAATGAAAAATAATCTTGATCATTAAACAATGAATCATTAAGATTAAATTATGGATTTCATGCCTCCATCCCATCGATAGCTTACTGTTTTTTTATCAATATAGAAGGACCATTATATAAATCGGAATTGCGAAGAGGAAGAAAAACAATCTCATATTACATTCGCAGAAAAAAACGAGCGTAATTGATATTGATGCTATAATATGTTCTTATTTCTTAGCTTCTCGTACGATCAAAACTTTTCGTTGACAATTTTCACATTTGGTCTCGATATCCTCACAATAGCTGACATACATAAAAATTGCAGTCGCATGGAATCATGCTTTATAATAAACAGGGAAGTCAACAAAGTTTTTAAGTAGTACATTTACACTCTAAATGAGTTGCAGTTTAGCATATATTTTTAAAACATTGCAAAACACCTTAAAGGAATAATACCGAGCAATATTTCCAGCCCACTAAAACATCAAACACACGACACATAAAAATTTACACATAATTGCATGCATTTAGCTAGCATGTTTGTTTTAATAGAAAAACTTAACGTTTGCGTCCAAGAGTTCTCCTTAAAGCCAGTGAGTCATAAGATATATCACATTACATTTGCATTTCTTAAATGACACTTTTAAACAACTGCACTATATTCAATACACCATTGTGATTTTCCAGTTTGAAACATTAGCAAAGAAAACAAACTCATCAATTTTGCATAAGAACAGCAATTCCCACATTTTAAAATATTACACTCATTATACAACTAGCTGTCATTGCAAAAGCTTAAATCATTACAAAACATAACGGATCATCATGAGACTCGAAACGAGATTAGGGCAAAAGCTAATCTTTATCTTTGTTTTTCATATTCACTTATTTCGTCTTTCTTATTGTGAGTATGACGCTGGGTCTCAAATTACTTTTGAGACATACACAAATAAAAAGAGTAGCGACTTTTCTGAGTACTTCTATCGAAACGATTCAGTAGCTGGGAATGGATCTTCTAGTGAAACTGAGAATTCCAGCTTATCTTGGCCCAGTAAAGTTGGATTTTCATCGGAGAGGTCTCTCTACCCTACTCTAGATAACCCGTTATTTCGTCAAGTGTTTACCAGCATTAATACTGAGGAGCGACATGTGCATCACTTTCAATTTAATGTCTCTACGCTCGCTGTTGTAAGTTTAAAGAAAACATCCAATATAAATAAAATATTTCCTGTGATTTCCTATGAAGTTATGCATACGCTTTCATTTCCAAGTGGTCAGCATTCCAGCTACAATTATATGCTGAAGCAGACCAACCACTTGACATCTTGAATCAGGATCCACTGGTCGTAACTGCTCATTGGCAAGGGACAATAAAATCATGGAAAATTCCAGTCACGTTTATCAATGAGACGGTTAACAAAGACATGAAAAGGTACTCGGATAACATTGTGGGCAAAACTGTTTGGCACAATTTCAAAGGTCAGCCACAAACAAAGTCCGTGAACTTGACAGTTGAAGTAAGCAGCTTCAGTGATGCCAAGATATACTACAAGTTGAGGATTGTTTTACTACGCGATTTCGTGGTCAGGTTGGTATTATAAAAAAATCTTTAAAAATTAATTACAGTCAATGAAAATTATTAAAATGTAATTGGTCATCAGGCCATCAGTTTCCATAAACGAAATTGCAACACCATCCGCTCCTGCCATTTTCAAGTTCACAATACCCGAAGGTTGGGAATATGCATTCATACATGCTGTTTCAGTCGACGATGTGTGTACCGTAATGTCTGTGCAGGAACCGATTGTAAAGCAAAGCTTAGATTCAAAAATAGAAATATGTAATCCATAAGCAAAAAAAATAACACAAACTAACTTATTATGCAAACCCGCAGGGTCCGTTTATTGAAATGGATGATCATCAGCCTAAAAGAGTAAAGCTTACGGAAACATTTACAAATAAAACTGGCATGACAGTCAAAGTAAGCTATTTCCCATTACCATCCATCCACTCGTCAACACATTACACATTACATGCCATGTATATTTAACTTTATAGGCTTCAGACTACCCGCAAGGATTTTTGTTGGCATTTGTGCCTTTCTCTAATGATGAAAGATGCGTGGAAAGCACTACAAATGCTACCGGTCTATTGGAAAATACATTTAGGAAAAAATTAATCACGTTTCAAATACGCGAAGGGCCGGATCGAATGAATTATCTTAAACCAGTGTTCATACCAGTGCTTCTGTTCACGTTGATCACTGCCTGTGTGATTCTTTTCATGGTTGTTTCTCATCATTTCAGGTATTCTTTGTTATTGAAATTCCGGATACTATTTAGTTCGAAATAAAGTTGTAATTTTATTCATATGCGTACTCTATTTGTGTGTTTATTTAAGGCAAAAAACTATTGTTCAGGAAAAGAATTGGGTTATTCATCGTTGCTTGTCTCAATTTACTATAAAAATTACAATAGAGGATCTTATTGTTACCGATCCAAGCCGCGTTGTGGATCAGTCAAGGCGATATTGCACAGCGGGGTTCGTCACATCAGCATTTTACTCGGTACCTGTGTTCCAGTTGATATTCACGATTAGAAAGGTAAGTATTTGCATAACTTTCGCACAAAAAAATCCTGATTGCTAAATGCAAATCCACTATTATAATTTTATTGTAATTAAAAATGCAGCAACTTGATGATACGGGAGACCTTGATCTTTGCTATTTCAACGATTTCTGTTCCCACCCATTCTACATATTTAAAGACTTCAACCACATGTACTCCAACATTTGGTATATTCTCTTTGGAATTCTGTACGTGATTATGGTGAGAATCCGACAACTAACCTCGGACCTGGAATTTACAAGCAACAGAGGGAAGAAAAATCCTTTCGTGTGCTTGTTCTTTCATCGCGCAGCAGCAAGAATGGATAGGGGTGCAATGACAAACTACGGACTCCTCTACTGCATGGGGTTAACATTGATAATGACTGGCGTTATGTCCGGTGCTTACCATATTTGTCCGAATCAACGCAATTTTCAGTTTGGTAAAGAAATGTGCTTTGTAACAAAATTTTAATTGCTCTATGACTTATACATCTAATCATTGTTTTTCATTTAATTCCAGACACAGTTTTCATGTACACCATCGCAGCAATTACGGTTGTGACCCTTTATCAAGCTCGACATCCAACTTATCTCAGCGCGTAAAGTTTTACAACATTTTTTTCGTTACGTGCACTTTACTACATACGAGTAAATGATTGAGATTTAATTGGCTTTAGAAACTTCACTTTCACCGCATTGGTTTTGGTTGCAATTATCACCGTACTGGGTCTTTTATGGGAGCAGTTTTATGTACGTGTGATTTTCTCCGTGCTGCACATGTTGTTTCTTCTATTTACACTTCCAAAAGTTTGCTACAACGGCTACATACGCAGTAAGTAATATTTAAGATGTTTTTGTTTGTACAAATGCCAAGTAATCATTTTGTATTTTTGGCAAGCACACTAAAAATATAAAATTTCAGAAAATGATCGACTAGTGGTGCACTGGCTTGACGTTATGAGAATCCTGTGGATAAAATTCAAGGAAGATTTCAAAAAGCATAGAATTCTGAAAATTCAACGACAGATTTGGTATGCACCCAACACAACCGACGGTACCATGATAATCCCTGGTCCTGGAAGAGTTATCGTTCCAGGGCTGTTATTTCTTATGAATTGCCTGGCCATTGCTGGAATGTGGACGGTCTTCGTGGGCCAAAATTTTGCGACACAGGTGCTCTTCATATGTGTGGCAAATGGAGCGTTTTATATCGTATGCTACAGTGGGCATAAGGTAATGTCATAAGAAACTTTTGTTGAGTGTACTTATCCCTGTGATTTGCGAAAGTGAAAGTACTTTTTGTTGATCTCCTTTTTTACACGCAGATATGGCATGGGGAATGCCGAAGAGGTTTATGGATTCAACCACTTTTATACCTTTTGGCATCTTTCGTTTTGTGGGGAACTGCGATGTCCTTCTTTATCCGTGTAGTTTCCACTTGGGAGTCTTCTCCTGCCGTGTCCCGCACACAAAACATGGAATGTACTGTTCTTTCATTTTATGACTCCCATGACATGTGGCACTTTCTCTCAGCAGCTGCCTTGTTCTGTTCCGCAATGGTAAGTTTTTTATGAAAAAACTAGTGTTTTATTGGTTGTTTGACGAAAGGCGTAAAAAAATTTCAACCCTTTCTATTTTTACATGTACAGGTATTGCTAACGGTAGACGATGATTTGGTCGATCAACCAAAGTCAACGATTCCCGTTTTTTAATCAAAACTTCTTAATTACTGCATTTTTACACTTTTGAATATTTTTGATTTATTATTGAACAGGCAAACATGACATTGTACAAACTGCGTATGCCTATAACTAGTAAGATTTTTTTGTTTTCAATGTTAAGTATTATATGTATATGCTAGCATACCCACTTATACTATTATTTTATGTAGCATTTTAATTAATGTGCATCGTACGTGTACCCTCTGCTTCTCATTTTGTTATTAAAATACATATTTCATTCAAAGCCCAAAGGCTAGAATTCTAATATGAACCAAACTGCAACACTCATTTTTCTCATCCAAAGGAATTTTTCAGAAGGATAACTACTGGGATTACTGATTTCGCATATATCTTTCTCTGAGTTTCTTTGATTTTTACTTTGTCCTCCTACACATTCCATAGAATTTTCCCCGGCTCATTCCTTCGGGAGTGATTATAGGCATGTCAAGAATGATGTATATATGATTTTTTTACATCTCGACAAACAATGTCAAAACTCTTGTCCTCTGACTCTGCAGGAATGCACAACTTTTCCCATAGCCATTTATTTGTCTGTCATTTTTTGATCGCTAACTAGTAGAAACGTGTAGCAAACCCATTGGAGAAAAACCTTCAAAAATGTAATAGCTTTCTCTAGTGAAAATGAAGAAATTTCGTTTGTTAAACAAACCAAAGTGCTACCATGCAAGTGTTACCGTTGTGAAATCCACATGAAAATACCCATCACTTTGTGGCCATCGTGTGTACTAAACAAACCCCTTTTTCAAAAATTTGTTTCTTGCTGCCTTCTGCTCAACGTAATTTGAACAATTTTGCGTTATCTTTGAAAGCAAATGGCTGAAAGTAGTGTAGAGCACTTGCACAGTCACAAAACTGATGAAAATCGTTTCATAAAAAATATATAACACCCTGCTTGAACTGCACTGTTGTCCATATGTGTACCAAAACGTTTTTTGTTCTTCTCATTTTTTGTCGATTTCATCTGTTACAAATAACTTTGGTAGTTTCCTTCACTGCTCAACTTTCTTCCACCATGGTGTAGTTTAAGAAATTTTTGACAATGATGGAGAGAATGGTGCTTGTGCCTACATCAAAAGAGTAATTCATTTTATATAACAAAACTAGATGTTGATATTCAAAATGGAAAGAGAAAAATATCATGGAGAAAGCATATTAGAAAAACGAAAGTTTATAGACATCTATATACCTATATGTTTATCAATGCTCTTGACTCATGAGCGTCATTCCAAGAATATTTTTATTATAAGAGAGACATTTGCAGATTCTTTTCGAACATTTGTCTTCTAAGTGTAACTTTTTTCTAGTGAAAATCTTGTAAGCTACATCACACCCGTGGTAAACACACTATTAACTTTCTGATCTGTTGGTATGTCCTGTTGTGTATATTTCTGACTATTTTTCTTTGCGACATATGTATAACATTGCATTGCGTATAAAGAAAAAAAAGAAGGCGATTTTTTCATAACTTGTGAAATATGGGTAATCTGGGAAAACGAGAAATATTTTTTTTTGTTGAAGACAGCGGAAAGTACCCAGATGGTGAGTTGTGGAGGGTTGCGATTTGATTCAAAAGGAAAGAGTGATACAGACTATAAACAGATATGATATTATGTTGTATTTGTATGTGTGGCGTAGCCAGCCAGAAGCCAGAGAAAGGGAAAATTGCAGCACATTTACAACCAATTTTCATTGGTATATATCTTTAACTTCCAAACAAATGGCAAAACTGGTTTTCATATTTAATTTGGTTTCCCATTTATCTTACAAGTTTGGCTATATTATGGTAGGGTTAAGGGCTGCAATGATCGTAATAGTAAAAGAACATGTATCACAGTTCAAGTTTTCAGGTTTACTTTACAGATTATTATTTGTACTTATTATCGTGTGCGTAGAGTGAAACAAGTCCCTAAGGGTCCAATTATACAAGTATTTAAGTAAAGCTGAAATTGCAGTGTATTGAAAAAATGTCTTGTATTTTTTATAAGCATGACTCATCAAACAACAATTCTTTTTTTAATTCTCCGAAAACTTTTGCATCCACAATTTTGATGCAGCATCGTAGTAGCTTATTGATCGATATTTGCAATGCAACGGTTTCAAATTTCCACCTACACCGGAAATAAAATAGATCATGACTGCCTAATACCCTTCTCTGTCTTGTCTCTAATGTGGACATAATTTCCAATCAATTTGATAATAAATAGAACAATCCCCTGCTCAGGATAATACTCGTACATGGAGTATTGAAAGGGAAAATATAAAGAGCATCAACAGTCAAGTCAACATTGCAGACTGTCATTGACCATCAGCGTCACCCTCTGAATAGGGATATAACAACGCATGTACGTATTTTGTTTTATTATATTGAATGGATGATATCTCACCACTCAACTACTTTCCTTTTTCATTTTTATTGCATTTTTTCCTTATCCCCATTATTAGTTAGGGATGATCATGATCTTCTCATTTATACGAGGGTTATTGAATGAGGAAGACACAACTGAAGGGCTTCCGGTCCGAGAAGGAATAAGATCAGCTCATTTATTGATTCAAGAGGAGTGTTGAGTTGAGTGGATATCATGTTTTAGGGAAAATCTGATCGAAGGGAGGGTTGTGTCTTTCAATAAGTCAAAGCTAATGTTGGCTTCCATACTATACTCATTCATACTACATCCAGCAGGTCCACCACCATACAATAAAATACAACTCAATCTAATCCAGAGAAATACGTCTTCTTGAAGTTTGGATGGGGAAACCGGAATCGGGATATTGATGCATCGGAAAAATAAAAGATAGGAAGAAACAATAGTAATTACTCTTTACAATGCAACCAAAATACAAAAGGCAATCAATACGAGTGCAGGCTACATTGTACCGAATACCGATGCTTCATTGTATTCCCTGATCACTTGTCGTTTTCAACATCTTGTAACCCAGAAAGCCGCAAATTGCTTCCGAAAACAGAATCCTAAAGTGATTCTTGTAATATTTTTCTTCTTACAGTCCCGATGTATCAATTAGTGAGAAACAACGGCTATAAAACTCAGTTTTCAAGTATTATTAACTAGATTTAGATTCATTAGACAAATTCATTATTCATTGTACAAAACACTATACAGAAAGCTATTTATCAAGTTTCTATTTTTGTCATGCAAATCTCATTCAAAACAAACAAAATTTGTTACAGTAAGATGACTTATGAAAGTCGTCTGTATATTGAGCATAGTAGCGTATATCACACCAAGTGATTTTCAACTAGATCATTTATTTGTACGATTTCTTTTAGAAATATTTCAATAGATTTTTACAATACATTCATCGATACATTTCCAAAAGGAAAAGAACAAAAGTACTAACGAACTAAAGTTGAATAGTGCATGACCATCGATAGAGAAATGGAAACTAGTGAACCAAGTCATGTTATGAAATTGACATGCATTAGTTGTACAATATTTTTTGTTTTGTTGTTGTTTTTGTTGTGAAGATTATAGGTTAGTAAGAAAGTCCAACCCCAACCCATATTTACAATCAGTCAGTTCAGTTGAGTGTTGTTGTTGAAAGGCTAAATCAAGGGAGAGGAGGAAAGTCAGTAGGAAAAGAAACTGTAAAAATGAAATGACGATCTCTGTAGATGACACAGTAATGAAAATGGGTCGGTCGTTTTTGCCACATCATCATACATTTTAAGCCCCAACGACTTTTATATGGTATATGGTATGCGTGCATGGTACAAATGCTGTTATCTTTTCAGCAGAATCAGTCAAGTGAAACGATGATAATCTGATGTGATGGGGATGATGATGACGATAATATTTTTCGGGGATCCTTTCACTTTATTTCATATCATCCCCTTCCTTCTGTTCTCAGCTTTTCTTCTTATGTCATTACACATTATTTTAATGCTATGCAATAGAAAGATATGGGCTATTAATAAGAAACAAATCCCAAAATGGATGTGTGTATGTCCTGCATCAGAATAAGATTTATGGAATGAGATAAAAATGTAAAATGCGAGCACTTAGACAGAAGGAGTTTGTAACTTGAGATGATTTCTTGGGGGACAACAATTTTTCAAGCTACTTATTTTACAACGTCACAGTGGGAATTCTATAAGCTCAATTTGAAGATGCAAAGTAAAAGCTTTCGTATCATATAACTATCATTATCAGCGTAATTATATGTATTTTGGGACTTATATCATATCATTTTGTAGGTTGGGTTTCGATGAATGAGTGATGAAACCGTACGTGATATTTCTTACGTGACGCAGCGCCGGTGGCACCGGGTTTTTGAGGGCTCACTCGGGTTTTTTTGAACCT
>JAQFXM010007388.1:0-11925 GCA_034693345.1 Entomobrya multifasciata
ACTATACGGTAATAGCCCAGTATAAATCAAATTACGGCGATTGCGACATTCATTTTTTCAAGTTTCTGCCAAGCTCAAGACCAAAGTTGCACATATTCTTGGAACTCAAAAGTGTACAAAACATTGATTCAAGAGATATGCTAAGCTGGATTAAATACTCTAGGTCGAATCCATTTAATAGCAAAGTTACAACGTATAAATTAGGGTATAGTTCACATAATTATATGCATTTCATTGGTCAAGTGAGTTGCATCAAATACAAAATTGCAAAATTATTTGATTTGCAATGCAATATTTTCACTATCACTCGTACTTTTCTTTGTGTCGAATGTCATAAGTCTTTAGGATTTTCCTCAATCAATCAAAACAAGCTTTCATTCCACTATATGGCTTCTAAAGAAATGCAATTGGATAATTTATGGGCTGGAGAAGTACGTTGCCAAAGAGGAAGCAGTAAACAATTTAGTCTGTGTAAACAGATGGAGTATTTTGGAAGGAATATGCACGAAACTATTATGCATCCATTACAGAAAATTTATAAAATTAAATCTAAGTATTCAGATAACGTTCAAATTCTTGCATTTGCGTACACCTCGTTGTTTAAACATTTGCTTGGTAACTGTACTTACATCAAGTCGGACATCGATTCAGGCTTGCCTGAGTTCCTGAAAAGAGAAGGCATACTACAAGAAACTATTATTCTTGATCAAAACGTCGCATTGCGCTTTCAAAACAAGTTCGGATCCCTTCGTTTTGTCAGCAGTGGAACGAGAGGAGTTGAAGATTTCCAAATTGATAAATTCGTGTCTGTTTTCGAAAACAACATTTGGAAATGGATGCTAGGTGTTGCAGTAACCCTCACAATTGCTATGAATATGACAAATGGAAACATGTATTCACCTTATTTCGTATACAAGGTTGTTTGTTTGATAAAAGTGGTACTGGAACAAGGAGATCCATTTCCTGGAAGATTTATGAATTCGGAAGCTCTTCGTTGCCTTATGTCAGGAACACTTTTGGCGGGCATAGTGCTAAGCAATGCTTTCAAAAGTACAAATGTGTATAGTATTGTATTACCAAAAAGCCCTTTAAAATTTGGCACAATTGATGAGCTGTTAGCATCTAACTATAAAGTGTACAGCAAATTGGCAGCCATTTATTATAATTTCGAAAATATTGGAAATGGATCGATATCCTCTACAGCTATTGTTAAAAGACGGAGATATTTCAAATATTTTCAGGTACGAACGAAGGAGAACAAACTTCTGGTTGATTGCGACGTTGAAACGAGCTTTTACGCTTGGAATATTGCTATTGCGCCAAAACATTTATCTCAAAAAGAAAGAAGTACGGCCGTATATCTAATGAATAATACGGGACCGCATATTGGCCTATATGATAGTATTATGGAGCCGATAAATGTGTTGTACCCGCTTGTAAAGATTGGTTTATTGAACTGGGATAAAGCTGAAAACGCTCTAAGTTATGCCGAATTTTGGAAAAAGCAAGACAATTTCATTGCAGACAATTTAAAGAAATGTAACAAAACGGCTTGGATTTTGCCGGACTATCAGGCTCAACATTTCAACCGGCTGTTATACACATCTAGAAAGCACTCAGATGTTGGCGTCGATACGTATTTTGAACCGCATTTAAATTTTATATTATGGGGTACTGTGCCATCATTTACAATTAAACGAGTTTCTTTAATTTCAAGCTCAGGATTATTAGATTGGTGGTCGGATTTTATAAATAGGACGGATTTAGTTAGGCGTATAGAAAATGAGCCACCGGTGAAACCTACCATGTCTGGTAATATTCAATTAATATTTTTGATACTGCCAGTTGGAATGTCAATCGGATTAGTTTTTATGATATTTGAGTTACATGAATATATTTATAGAGGGCTAAAATTTACATTTTGTGTGTTAATTTCGTCCTTATATTGGATTGCACATCAGTTTAAAAATATTATGTACACCACACTAGGAAAAACATTACGAAATAAATTCGTTTGATAATGCGAAATTTAAGACTTTTAAATGTAACATTTACATTATAACTGTAAACTTTTCTTTTAACAACACAACCTACAGGTAGATGATTCTTCATCTTGTTACTTCATCTGCAAAGTGATATGCATTGTAGAATGATGATGGTTATTACATTTCGCAGGATTTAATAAAAACATCGGAATACTTCTAAACTAGTACGAAGTCAATTTTTGGCCTGTGAGTTTTAAGTTAGAGTTTCTTAATTCAAAACTTAACGTGTGGCTGTCGGTTGTTCAAATTAACTGATCTCAGAATTAATCAACGTATTTGATATTTAAGATTACCTGACATTTTAAAAAGGAATCCGGAATAGCATATGGTTAACATCAAATTCAACAGCTTCCCATAAATTATGGCATAGTTTATTTCTTTAAAATCAAATTTTTAAATATTTTATCCATTCAAATGAGAAAATTTTAGATGTTTTAGTCCAGTTATAAGGACAACTTGTAAACAAATACTAAATAGGTCCGGTAAATAGGTCGCGTATAGCAAACTTAAATTGAGAAACAAAATTTTGAAATTGTTCCAACATGTCTGTTTTAAATAGATCTTGATTTCGTTTTAATTGGTCAACTTGAGACTGCAATTCCACAATTTTATTAAACATAACTTGAAATCGTCTATTATTCTGGTCAAGATCAACATTAATTGAAAGTTCGGTTGACGTCTCCATTTTTTCCGTTCTGTCCATTGTGACTTGTTCCCGTTCCATTTCCGGTATGACGGGTTTTTGTTCCGTTTTTGCCAAGACTTCTTCCCTCTCCGTATCCGCTGTGACTCGGTTCCGTTTCTTTTGAGGAGTGAACTGGTTCCATTCTATTTCAGCTTTTCCACTGGCATTGCAGCTAATTTGAAAATAGGTTGAGTTTGGATCCGGCCCAAATGACAGAATTTGTTGCGTAATATTCGACCCTGGTGTTCTTAAACGAAAAGGCATATTTCTGGAATGATAATTATGTCCAGCAGGTATAATCTTGGGGCTCCATTTGTTTACTGTACAATCTAGTGCATAACTGACCAAAATGTCGTTATGGTGGTTGTCAATGGACCATCTTGACATATTTTGAACGTGTTGTGGAATATTGACACATGAGCATACGTTTTGGTAGCTATGAATAATCTTCGGATGAAGAAAATGAGAGCCGAAATATTCTGTGATGTCAACATTAAGCTGATCACCACCTTCCTCTTCGTCACAGATGTGAAATGAATAAATCAAACCATGCCTCCCAAGTCTGTGAAAAGTTTAAAAGTGGCACTGCATTTATATTTCTTGCATTTTACAATAATTTGCAATAAAATTTTTAGTTGGAATTACTGATCCGATGACACAATTATGTCTCCTGGCATAAACTTTTCGCTTGAAGCTGATCTACAATTCCAATTCCAGTATGCGACAAAACATGTATCTGTTCTAATGGAATATACAGGAGCACGTTTATCTTTTGGAATATTGTTGCAGTCTGCGATCGAATGACTTTGCCAAACTAATTCTAATTCAAATAAATTTTAAATTCAAACACAGAGGTTAACAGGTCTCTAAAGATATTGGAAATATTTATATAAGTGTTTTAGCTACCTGTAAAATTTTCATGTTTATAAAGTTGAATGGTTACTCCATGTGCACCAAAAACTAACAAAGTATTTAACAGATGAAATACATAAAAAGTTGGCAATGAATCCGCCATATTGACAAACTGAGTTTTGGAGAAAAAGGCTAAGAAATATCAATTTATCCTAAATCTATTTTGTTTGGATAGCTCAATCAAATAATGTTCATATTAAGTAATTTTGTTGAAAGTGGGCGTTTTGCCTAATTTTGTACGGCTGCTATAAAGTAAAATGATCATTTATTCTTTGAACAAATCGGAAATGCTGACAAGCCATTATGGTAGTTAATTGATCATTCATCGATGATTGGCACATCCTGTGATTATGGTTCTTCCACGTTTGTTTGTATTTTCAACTTTTTTTCAAACAAACCATTCTACTGGAAAACCGTTAAAAATATGGCGTACATTTAATTACTTTACAATACGAAACGTTGATATATTTTTTCTGGTCGATTACATTTTTGTCATTTATTGCGAAGACAAATTTGGTCTACCGTTATAACTTTACGTTAAAAAGAATTGTTTAGCTAGCATGAATTAGTGCCTGAACTGCAAAAATATATTATAAAACATTTTAATATTGTTGTTATTTCCATGTATTTCGTTCAGAGAAATAATATGACTGTAGTAACTTTCTTTTATTGGTCATTTACTCCTTGTCCAATTAGTCGTTGTTTTCTGCCAATTTGTTTGTTCATAGATGATGCTTTTTGAATTAAATACCTTACGAGTTTGGCTGCAAACGAAGTGAACACCATAAATAAGTTAAAAAATTTAAAACCTTAACTGTTTTATTGCTGCCCAAATTTACTTCTTCGTTGTTTCAATAGAAATGTCATTAAATAATGTCTCGCTTTGGTAACAATGTTGAATATAACTATTTCAAGTTGACCACTGAGTTGTTCGTCAAAATGTAATGCTGTTGCGAAATTAGACCAGAACATCTGCAAAATTATGCAAATAAGCCCAAAAAATAAAATGTTTCTCTAATATTTCAATGCATTTTAATGTATGACGCTTATTGTAAAACTATCGATTACAAACAGTAACTTAATGTTAATGATGCTTCGATTAATTTTTTTTTGTCGAACTGGATTGACTAAATACAAATTGAGTAAGCACCTAAACATATTTAAATGAATAAGATTTATTTATTCGTGTTTGATTGTAACCTTTTCCTAAGTTTCAATGTGCGAGATTGTAATCACAAGGTTGTTTGCGCATGTTTTTTACTATTAAAAAGTCGTATTTGCTGCTTTAGCTACTCAACGTTTTGTGGGTCAGAGGAATATTTTATTTTGGCCACGATATTAATATTATTAAAACATTAAAACTTAAACATTACCGTAAAAACATTGCTGGCATGTAAAATGAGAACAAGTAACATAAATAAACGAATAACACAAATCAAATTTATCCTTAATAAGTAGTTCAAAACTAACAGATCTTTAACTTGTTTTATGTGGACAGTTTAGAATTGACGTCGAATAGTCGAAACATCGGGAAGTCTATTATAATATCGTTATAATCCTAAACACTAATCGCATTCAATTTAATGGTCTTCTAACAAAAAGTTTGGCATTAGTTTATGTCTCGTGATTTTATTTGTATAATCTTTATTTTTCCAGGAGATTTCTTGTGTAAATTTTTGCACGTAGTTATAATATACTGTATACAATATCCGCACAGATTAAACACTTATTTAAAATGAGTAAGTACAATACCAAAAATTTCTAATATCATAGAACAAAGTGATATGGAAATACCACCACCCAGAAAAACAAATATAACAAGAATGTTACCTGACATAATTGGTTTTGTTAGAGAAATAATTTTGTTACCAATATTCAGATCCGATCTGTTGATAAATTTTTGGCCACCATTCAAATAAACCAGTTGTTTGAATCATAGAAAATCGCTGAAGTATTGGGGAAGGTAAGTAAACATATTCAAACGAAAGAACTAAAGCAGCAGCAGCAAGCTTTGTGTAAGCAGCAATGCTGATATCTGCATGCTTATCAGCCGTTCTAAGGGATCTTAAATATTTTCGATATTTCGTTTGTAGAGCAATATTTTCGATGATGATGATGGCATAAGTATGCTAATAAGTTTAAAGACCTTGCTCTGTTCTTTGTTCTCATTTTACTTGAACCGAATGTCGTAGATTTTTATATGTAAGCTACCATTTACCTGAGCAAGCTTTAAAAGCTGAAGGAGAAGAGATGCTCGGGGCACACTGCATTTTAGAGTCTTTGCGGTGCACTATGCCAAAATGACCAGTCAAATTTTTTAACGTGTAAAATAAACCTACTTGACTCAGTATCAAATTATCCCACTTTGTAGTTTGATATACTTTAATTCCAATTAGCATTTCCACCTCCACCAAACCATTTTACACACTCAACGACCACCTCACCAGCTCATAAAAAAATCATAGCAGTGAGGCGAGCGGATCTACCAACCACTCTAGCTTACACGCAAGCATAAGTACCAGTGAACCAATCTAGATTCATTCTCTTTGCAGCTGCTGGTAGCAGTGCAAGCTCATCTTTTACATTCAAGCATCCTTATAATTTATGAACAATTAAACTCATTACCTAATTTAAAAAATAACTAAACTGTCCCCCTTACCACAAGTCATATCTTACTGACCTGATTTGGTTGTGATATTCGTCATTTCTAAGGAAGTGGAAACTCGAAATCTACTAATTGCTGAAGTTACTGAATACAAAAAAAATATCCTGGAAAATTACAAAATCTTTTGCTTAGATGAACGTATGGTCCATCGAGAACAGTGAAATTTTTTATCATGCAACATTATCTGACAAAACGTTATATTGATTCAAAAAATAAAGTAAACACTTTGCGTCAACGTTAATATTAAACTTCAATTAAACGCGCTTCAGTTATTCAACTACCAAATATTAATCTATTAAAAGCTAGACATAATATATAAATACCGTACATTATGTATGTAGATTAAAGATAATGTCTTTTTTGTTTACAATCTTTGTCCATGATAAGCAACGATTTGTCAGTTATGATTATAAATGAAAAAAACCTTACTAATACTATTTAATACTAACCTGGTTTCTTAGTTTATGAACCAAAAAATCATAGTGAAACTTTACCAAATGTAGTTTTAGTGAACCATTGTCCCCAAATTTTAAATTTTCGCAACCATAGGGACAAGATCGACCACTTGTTATACGATTTGAGCAGTCTAATTCCGCTGACTTTATTTCCGAATTTAGTAGTAAGCTACTCAATTCATGAATCTCATTTATTTTATCATTAACTGCTAAACCCTTAAGGAAAAAATATTCGGCATGAAATTTAACCATGTGTAATTCATTAGCTTCAACGTTGTGAGAATTATGTTTGCAAAAAATGCATCCATTAGAAGTGACGTCTCCATAGTTCTCTGAATATGTTTGCTTTTTACCAAATCTTTTGGCAAAAGTCCCGAAGCTGTGAAAAGTAGCTCTCACGGATCCACAATCATAGCCTACGAAAACGGCCAAAGCTATAATTAAGCCAAAACCTGGTATCAATGACAATGCGTATAAACCTGACTTAGAACTCGTGAATACTTGTTGTGCATTAATATTCATATTGGTAATACCTCCAGGATTTGTTTCATAATCAATTCTTGTTCTCATAACTAAGAACCATTTCAAGTACTTTTGCCACCAATCTATAATTCCCGATTGGAATCCGAACCTTATTCTATGGAATACATAAGAAGGAAAATATCCTCGATATATATATCCTTTAAAGTTATCAGTAAGAACGTCTTTGCCATAGAAAACTGGTTTTTTCTCTCTTTTAAATTTAGTGAATAGTTCAATTGCCATACTTTCAATTAGAATTACAGCAGTTTTACAACACTTACCCATGTGCATACTTATAACCCGATCAATTTTTGCATAGACACCACGACCTCCTAACTTATGTTTCCACTCAGGTAACATTTGTGAATGCTTTAAATAATGCCAAGCTCTCGGAGGAATTCTGTCTTTCATAATTTCCATCCTATTTTTTTCGTAAAATTTAGCAAAAATTCGATCCCAGAGCTCCGATATTATTGGAAAGGCTTCGTGTCCATTTTCCTGATAATAGTCAGTTATATTTTGTAACTTATGTTTCATCATTACAAAATGTTGATTATTAAGGAACCTCCTTCGAGACCTTATATCGAAATTATTTTTGACTAGCCCGTCAAAAGTATCGAAAGGAACCAGATCGGGTTCAACTGTAAGGCTAGTAATATTATCACCCTTGTATTCGGTGCTCAAAATCAAAAATGTAAGTGGCAGGCAAAATAGTAAAATCCTATATCTTTTAGATTCTTGAAATATATTACAAGACTGATCCACTAGAGAAGCAGTGAAGAAGAAAATGCCATCCCAGAATGTTTCATTGTGTCCTTGTATATTTGCAACTGATGAGTTTACCCTAATTCGTGCAACAATTGATATTGCAATTGTAATCAAGAGCCAAGTTAGAGTGTCAAATGCAGAGACCATTTGGCTTAGTTGGGTGATCCAGTGGGCATTCTCCTTGTGACAGCTAACGAATCGAAATTGTTCCCTTTGAAAAACTAATCCAACGTCATGAAAATGTGCCAAGTGTTCCCATGTGTTTCTTTCCATAAATGGTCGAAATTTTGAAGGTAAATTTACTAGTTTGGAACAACTCTTGATTGGTACTTCTTTCCATAAGTCGAAATCATTGTCGTACTGTCCAGTATGCTCTAAAGTAATATTTTCGGGGAAAAGAAGTTCAATTGCGTGAATATCGATTGAATATATCAAAACACTGGATTGATATTCAATTTTAAGTTGCTCAATAAATTTCAATAAGGATTTTCGTGACTGTTTTCCTTTTTGTTTTGATAAACCTTTAGAACTTGAATACTTCCAAGCCAAAACTACTCTGATTGAACGTTGAACAGAATTTTTATCCAGCAGGTTGCTATAGGACAACCATATATTCGCATCCAATATATTTGGTACAATACTGATCATTTGAAAAGGGTTGCAAGGATTACAGTACGGACACAACAAGCTCCAATGTTCCCCATCCCAAGACTCTTCTATAATCTGAAAGATTTCTATAAGTCGGACTCCATCGTAATGAGTTAATACAGAGGAGATCCATTTGTTTTTGTGCCTGGTGTTTTCGCAAGTTCCCCTTTTACTTGATTTGCAAATCAGCAAACTAAGTTTGGGTGTTTTGTTAAGGGAATACCCAAATGCATAACTGTGTTCATATGCCAACCAAAAGGGATCTTTGAGAACACGAGTTTTGAGAACTTTTTCCCAGTACATTCGGTGATACAGGTTTGGAGACATATTCTCATTGGGCGGGTGAAGATAAATTACTGCCTCACACTTTACGTTTTTCCGTAATATCGGAAGTCCGTCAGAACGCAGACCAGCGTAGTTACTAAAAGTGCCACGTCTATTCCTTTGAATGAACTCTACTGGATACACTGCATATTCACCGTGAAAAGAATAGTATCTTAGCAATACAACTGGCTGAGAGACGGCAGATAGGTTGATGTCGTATCCCTCGAAATTTATGATATTCATTAAACAACCTTTAAATGTGTTGAAATATCTGAGCTGACTTTCTTTGATATTTTCGGACGAAATTTTGAAATCTGTAGATGCATAACAGCAAATTCTTAAAACAAGCAATAGTAAAGTCCATAATTCAACATACGAAATAAATACAATCTGAGCTTTCATTTTGTCTTAAAAGTGGCAACAAAAGAGAAATGTCTGATTGTTGAGGACGGGAGACAAAACATATATATTACGCCTTTTGGTTTTTATGGCGTTCAGCTCACGAAACTTAGTTATTTTAAAATGCAGTTTTTGTCAATGCTTAGAAAATATTGAAACCGAAAAATGAGCTCTAAATGTACACGTGGATAATCGAAAATCCTAAAACATCTAAAGGAGCGTCGGCGTTTTAGTCGTACGGACTTGGTAGAACCTGGTTATGTATAAATAATTAAAATTTACACGAGCCAATTTAATTGCTTTTGCGGTTGGAAATAACTGAATAGTTGAGGCAATAAATAATCGTTTTTGGCGTGCCTGTCATGTAAATTTGGTAAAACTTGGTTATATAAAAACAATTTAAGTTTTCATGGGCCATTTTAATAGCTTTTCAGTTGGAGATAATTGAAAACATAAAATTAATGAGGGAATACCTAATTGAAAATACTTATTTAATCGTTTAAACATAGCCAAGTATTGATTATCTTCATAAATACCAAAGTGATACATAAGGTTTTTATTTTTAAAAAGGCTTACATTTTTGATGAAAAAACGAAAAATCTATTTGGAAATATTTTCAAGTAAGGAGTTAAACTAAACGATCAGTCATCCACTCCCATTTAATCTAATTCTATTACTTTTTAATTAAAATTTATTTAAGTTTTTCTCATGTCAAGCTTACAGAAGATTTGGCTCCCGTATTTTTGTGGAACATATATGCTTGTTTTTTATGGGAAGCAATTCTTTTGTGGAGGATTCTGAATAAGAAACATTTACAAGATACTAAATTTACCAGTCGGATGCAATGGTCTTAAATCAATGTAAATCCTTGCCAACATTCTGACGTATCGTAATACCATTTCCTGAATTTATATAGAAAATATTACTTCAAACATTTGGATTTCTCCTCCTCCAAATAATTGAGCATTTAATACCAAATTAATGCATTATGAACGTTTAGAATAAGTACCTTCGTCACATTCCCAATTCACTCCGTTCACCTTCACTCATTTAAGAAATCCCGATATAAGTATTGTGATAATGATGTATCATTTTATGTTGCAGCTAACTAATTATTAACGTACACGTGCGCACATGGATGCCATAAGTGAAAAACAAGTAGTATCAACATAAAACTAAATACAATGAGAAGAATCTGTAAACTTCTCTAATACATAAAGTGACGCATAAGCTACGTTGAATACCACTTTGGTATACCACTAATACCACTTTAATTCACCACCAACTTTGGCGATCTGCAATTCTTGGTGACCACTTTCCATAAAAACACTAAATTCTTCTTATTTTCACTCCAGCAAAACCACTAAGCGTATCACTAAAATTGAACAGCTCAGATATGGGAAAAAAATCCTTGGCTTTATAATATTAAAGACAATTGCTGCGTTAAAATAAAAAAATATGAATAATACTAACTTTATATCTAATTCCAGCGTTGGCACTTTTAACAGTTTAGTCAACAACAGAACAAATAGCAGCCTGCATAAAAATATAATGAAGGCTTTCGGCCATTGACATTCAAAGTAGCTTCAATATTTGCAGATTTTAAATAAATTTTTATGATCGACGAAAGAAAGTACTTGGTACATTTTTGTGTATAAATATAAATGCCAAAATATTGTACAAAAAGTCCAACTCAAAAAGTTACACAAGGACTATAATTTTCAAAAGATGATATTTATAAACTTTTTGCAATCTACAAATCATTGTTTCTAAACTACCCATAGTAACTGTATCGAAAAATGTACGGGTTTCCCTTGTCTTGGATAGCCCCTTTTCCTAAGATGTAGTAACCTGGGGCAGTGGAGGTGTGACGATCACACGAGAAGACCATGCCTAGCGTCTCCTCCTTTCTACACCACCTCTGTAGCAAGCTACTTCTCTGTGTAGCAGCCTACTACATCTCACTTCTTCCCAGGACTCTGAACTGATCAATGTGGTGGCTGCTGCGGCAGGACCACCGAATATTATATTGAAATTATGCCCCATCTGGGCCAAGTTAATTGTTTTCCGTTTTCAGTGACTCATGTCACTGCTTGGTATCTGTTGAGTTATTTCTACTATTACTAAATAAACTGATCTCTTTGTAGTAAAACTTTAACTCTCTTTGTGCACTGACAAATACTCATTTTTGCCTGATCCTGTGAAACGAATTGAGCTGGAACTTCTGATATTTAGGGGGTTGGGCCCCTCGAGCATTTTAGGTCATCATCACTCATCATCAGTGACCATCAAAAAACTGCTCATTTCCCAACAAACTGTATTCAGTCATAATATTTTACGTTCTGGTCAAATTTTAAGATAAAAACTGGCCATATCTTTTACTGTAATCATTGTAACAAACATAAAAATATACTAGAATTTGCTCTTAAGGGAGCGTTTGCTTAGGTAGTGAAGTGGACTTTGGAACCTGAGGTTGCTGGTGATGTTTTTTTGTAAAACTCA
>JAQFXM010007389.1:0-11918 GCA_034693345.1 Entomobrya multifasciata
GTTTTTGAGGGCTCACTCGGGTTTTTTTGAACCTGTTCTGAACTTCATGCTCACTCGGGATTTTTCTGCAATTTTTTTAGAAAGCATAGCCACTCGGGATTTCGGAAAAATTCTTGCTCAGCATGACGATTCGGGATTTTTAGGATCACTCGAGATATTTTTAGAAAACTAATAAGCATACTTACTCGGGATTTTCATATAAAATTTTCATCAGCAAGGAAACTCGGGAAACTTTACGTCAGTCTTGGTTTTATATCATTGCGTCACCCTGGATATTTGCTTGCGTCACCGTGTTTTTTGAGGTTCCACTCGGGATTTTCATACAAAATCTTGCTCAGAATGGCCACTCGGGATTTTTAGGGGTCACTCGGAATATTTTTAGAAATTTTAAAATGAAAATGTCCACTCGGGATTTTCGTGTCAAATCTTGCTAAGCATGGCTACTCGGGATTTTGAGCCTAACTCGGGATTTTTTTAAGTTGTACTGAAAATTTTAGCAGGTCCTCAGCATGGTCACTCGGGATTTTCGAAAATTTGCGTCACCGGGTACTTTGTAAGAAATATCACGTACGATTTTACCTTTAAATTTATTCTATCTTTATCAGTTGACTTTTGTTTTTCCCATTTACACATGGGGATACTTTTACGTTAATTTTGGAGTGATTGTGCTTGTGGTATTTTTAATTGGAACGATCTATGTTTCTTTAATAATCAATGAATTTCGGGTTGGTCGACATAATTATTCTCACAAAACAGATGATACTTCAAGACTTCGAACCAACATTTCAAAGATTTATAAAGCTGTTGAAATATTACAAACTATGATTAATCAAATGTGTGGTGTCGTACTTATTCCGGCACAAGCCGCTACTAATTTGGTTTTCGTGTTTAGTGGATATGTTATTATTAGATATAGTAAGACCATGGCAACTGTACTTTTAATAACTATAATAAGTTGGGCTACTGTAGTCCCTTATTTTGGGGCTTATTGTTAACAATTGCAGGATATTTGCAGATAAATGGAGTGAAAATATTAAATTCATGGAAAAAGCATAACAGGAGTTTACGGAAAGACAGGATATTGATGAAAATGTTAGCAAAATCATATCAACCAGTGATGATTTGTTATGATAAAATGTACATCGTTCGTAGAGTTAGCTTCTTGATATATGTCAGAGGGTTGGTAAGAACACGGCTTACACTGGACAGTTACTACTAACTTACGACTAATTAAAATAGTTGTGTTTTTTACACAGAAGTAGAAATTGGCCATTGTTGAGGAATTTTATTAGTAAAGTAGGCCATTTGCAATGAAACGGAATGTTATCAAACGGAACGGAACTTTATGTCCATAAAATAAAGTGATCACAGTAGAGACAAAAACTTAATTTTTTTAAACTAAAAAAGAATTACTCGGAAATTTATTCCTAACACTTTACTACGTCTAAACAAAATTTACTTAAGTGACAAATATCATGGTATAACTACATTTGAAAACCTAAGCATTGCCATTTTTCACGCCAAATAATATTTACGAACTTTTTGTTGAGGTTTTTTATATTGCGATAGGAATTGAAGGAAATATACATCATCGTCATTGTTCGTAGTAAAGTTGAATAGAATCAAGTTTACGTTGGTTATAAAGTCTACGAAACTGAAATAACAGTTAATGATGTCAGCTCGGATCAACGTTCTTATTTGAGTTACATCGTTCTAGAATTTACTCATATCAACCTTATTTTGCAATACCAATACAAGAGATATGCTATTACACAGATAGGAAAACTGTTGAAAATAACAAGAGGGAAGTGAAGACAGTGCTTTCAAGCAATGGGTTACTTTGTATCAATGGAAACGCGTTTTTACGCTGATTTCAAATGGAAAATTAAAAAAATTGAGCCGTCTTCAAAAATGCATTTACTTTTTTAGCGTACTTGTTATGGGTAGAGTGATGAAGTCAAGGAGATAAAGTAACCCATCTCAAAACATTCTTGCCTCACGCAAAATCAAAGATTTCCATTCCATTTCAGTTCTCACTTCTCTTACTTATTGAAAAAGGAAAACCATTACTTAAGTACACTAAGCTGTAAACATGAAAGAGCAGAGAAAACGCATTGCATGATGATCATGATCATTTTTCATGCATTCCTTTCACCTGCCATCTATTTCTATTGTGTGGAGATAAACATGATATGCATTAAGAATAAGATCTATGAAATAAGATGCGTGCAATTGTGCTTGTGAAAGTGTCATTCATTTCATGGTGGGTCAGTCCAAGCTGTAATGAATTAATTAATAATTAGATGTGTGTTAAATGAATTGTTATCGTATTTAAAGATTATATTGAATGCTCAGATTGAAGTATGAAAAATACGACTAGTTACGTAGAGGCAGACTAGTATGTACACTTTTCGTTTATTCGAAATTCCGTAAAATCTAATCAATATTTAAATCAATGTCATAATAACATATCATTTTATCTATATCTTTAAGTAACCATACGTAAAAAAATCCATGTCCAAAATTAAGTACACCAATTACTATAATTATTATTACAACAATTATAACTGCAAACTCTTATGAAACTAATTACAAATGCCAACAATGCGATTACACAAGCGAGTTAATTGAAAGTTGACTTGTTGAGATAAGTAAGTCGCTTCGATGCAGGCTGCAAACCAAACATGTAGAAAGCGCCGACTGGTGATCACGTTGATTTTTTGCAGGTCTTTTTGTGCCGAAAGAGTTGCACGCTGTATCCATGCTCCTTTCCACACTTTCCACAAATGTACGCGTTTTCACCCAAATACTTGCACCGGAAGTGGTCATCCAACCTTGCTTTACTACCAAACGTTTTAGGACAGACTGAGCACTTGTGGGGCTTCTCTCCAGTATGACTTTGAACATGTTGCCGAAGGTCCCCGTTAGTAGCGAATCTTTTTGAACAAAGTGGACACTTAAACGATTTGAGATCACTGTGACGTTGCTTGTGCTTATTCAAATTTCCTTTCTGATTGAATGCCTTGTTTCACAAGTCGCACTGGAATTTCCTCTCATTAAAGTGCACCTGCTGGTGGCTGTTGAGATTTGACTGTTGTGTAAATGACTTGTTGCACTTTGAACAGCGAAATGGACGAGCTCCGCTGTGCGTTCTAGAATGATCTTGAAGTTGTTTTGATGTGGGGAAATCCTTGGGACAAGTAGGGCACTTGAAAGGTTTCTCTCCAGTATGAACTCTCATGTGAACTACTAGGGTGCTGGCATTACCAAAGTATTTTCCACACAGGTTGCATTTGTGATTTCGGATGCCTTCATGGCAACTCTCGATGTGTTGTTTAAGGTTTCCACTCTGTCTTGATTTGTAGCTGCATTGAGAGCACTGGTAGCTTTTGTCCTCCGAGTGGACATTCATGTGAATTGATAGAACTTTCGGTTGCTTAAACCGTTTTCCGCAAATGTCGCAAGAAAATCGTCGTTCTTGACCATGAATTTGTTCATGGTTCTTTTTCTCACTTTCTGTATTGAATTCCTGTGCGCACCCGGAACAATGAAACGGCTTTTCGCCAATGTGACGAAGCAAATGACGCGATAGATGAGTAGGAGTTACCCCACAAAATGGGCATGTCGATCTTCTTGTAGGCCTGCACAGAAAATAATACATCATTCATTAAACCTTCACTGTAATTTGTAAAAAAGTATGACCTGCACAGTTTCAAAAATCAAAATGTGACGCTTCATTTTAGACATGTTTTCACATGTTATCGATACACATAACTTACATTGTAACAATTTGTCAAGAGTCGCTGTTTCAAATCTATATCACTGCTCCTTTCCTCCCTCAACTTCACTCAAAACAACAAGTCTACTGTTTATATTCACGCACTGAATACAGAATTATTTTCAGCTCACAATTTAAACCAGATAATTTAATTAAGTATAATTAAGACTACAAATGTCTACGTATTTATTTGCACTCAATTTCGCTGGACACAAAGAAATGTCCTAATTATTTCAGAGGGATCAGACCCAAAAAGAAACGGATGTGTTTGGCTGTGCGATTGAGACATGGGAATGAGAAATGCACAGAGCACTCTTCAAAAAAGCATACTAAAATCACAAACGACCACTAATGACTAATGACCAATGACCATGCAGGCAGCACTGCACAAGAAAAGTCACATCCTGATTTTTATACGTTCTTCTAATCTACAAAAAGGTAGAGGAATATCGATCCCTCTTCTCAAACTCATTTGAATTGACTCAAATCTGTTCTCCAAAAAAAATGCTAATGACCACATCCGCCAAACTATCTCTCTTGCTACGTTACATCTTTTAAAAGTGCAAAACAATAAAACCTGATATAATTTGAAAGAAAAATGGTTTGTAAAAAATTGGGGCATTATGCGACAATCGTCATCTTCAAAAATTCATTAAAAAGTCGTCTCGCATTAATAAATTAAACTGCAATCCTTTAATTGTCAAAACGGTTCTTTATTTGTATAGAAATACGTAATCATTTGTTTAAATTAGTATAAATTTTAGTCAGTGGAGCTCATCATCATTAAACAATCACAAATTTCACGATTTTATGTTTTCATGAATTCATTATGCATGCCAATTAATATAAGTGGCTGTTGCAGTTTGTAGTTCTATCTAATAAAAGAGCTAAGCAAAGATGAGTTGTTAGATTAAAAGGGCCAGTAATCTACAATCATCAGTAAAAGTAAATTGAAAATGCTTTGCAGTAAAACCTACAAACTAGGTTTGGTTGGAAAATAGTTTGGCTAGGTTAGTTGAATGCATCTTCTCAACTTCTCAGCTAAATACTTAAATACAAGTTTTTTTAAAACAAAATTGTGCAAAGTCATCATGAAATCCCACAAAACAAAATTTATGAGAATATTCAAAAAGTAAATAATATTTACCGGTTATTATTATAATGACGCAGATGTCCACGCAATTAAAAAAAACAAAAAAACTTTTTTTTTGTATGCATAAATAGCCATCATATCACACATCACATATTATATGGCCATTGACTTTTTTATAGCCTTGTATTACATATTTTTTAGTGTTTTGTTAAAAGACAATATATGCAAAATATGGATGGATGATGAATGAACCGAATTATATTAACTTATTGAAAGATTAGACATCGCGTAATATATTCCAAAAACAAACAGATTTCTTTTTTCTTGTGGTTATTTTATTTTACTAGAATACAACTTTTTATAGAGGAAAAGGAAAGGGGGAGAAAAAGAAAAAAACGGCAAAATTAAATGCTAAAATTCTAAAAACAATCTTGAGCAGATTGACATGGGATACAAGATTGCTAATCAAATATGTAACATTAATAACTTTATTGATAGTTGTTTTTGGCTATTAAAAATTGAATAGTATTTTTGTACTCTTATTTTAGCAACATTTATAGTTTAATGACTGATAATATTATGCCATTAAATTTAACTGATTACGCAAAAAAAAAGATTGCTAATTATTTCGAATTTTAATTGTTTGTGTTAAGTTTTGAATGATGTTTTCACACTATAAAAAAATATTAAATTATGTTCGATAAAATATTAATATTACATTTTTTGAGTAAATTGAAGAAAAAAAATTGTAAAAAACAATACTTGCTAGTATTGTATGTACTAAAATTGGAGCGTGACAGAGAGTTGTAGAGAAGACTACCGGAACCGGAGTCTCTTGTCTTGAAAAAACCTCTACCGTTGGCGAGAATCGAACTCGCGACTCCATCTGCCCAAATTCAGAGCTTTAGCCCCTAGACCCACAACTCGGGTCGATGTTTTGCAGGGAAATTATAGTAATTTATAATTCAAGTATTTTTTAATTGACCTTTTAAATTAGAAACAACTTTGTTTACTAACGTAAAGTAACAAAAAGTGCAAAGGTTTGTTTGCAAGTTTGCATGCAGATTATATGCATGGATGTTGCTTATTATATCACAGCACACTTATCTTCATCATAAATTAAGTTATTATGAAGCTCATTAAACGGTCTACTGACATGGTATAGACAAAACGACAAATTGACTTGACTTTTCTGATTGTCTATCAAAATGTAAACTGTTTTTAAATTCCTTTTTCTTGACTTCTCTTTTTTAATTGTGAAAAGATGTGTAAAAAATAGCTAGAAGAAAAGGAGATGAAGCAAAACAATCTTTAATTAATGTTCATTTTTAATTGAAAAAGAAAGATTTTTGCTCATGTTAATTTTTGTCGTCCGGAGTCTCAAGTAGTCCCAAAAATTCAATGTAATGAGACATGATGAAGATGATCAGAATTTCTCTGCTCCTTCATCTTTACAGCTTTATAAAATACTTACATAAGTAATGCTTTTCCTTTTCTCATTCAAATAGTCCAAAAATGTGAAGATAGCAAGCAATATAAATACACCAAGTAAATTAAAAATTTTAAATCAAAAATACATTTATCGTGCGTTTAAAAACAGCCACACAGACTGACGATGTGTTGCGTCGTTGCGTGGGTGGTTTGGGTAATTGGGCATATGGTTATGTGTATTTAAAACGAATTGAAACGTTTCTTTTTTTGTGCATCTAACTATCAAACACTAAATGTTGAGAATAGAACATGACTCATTCACGCAGAGATCAAGACGATTAAGCTAAAGAACAAGATCTTCACTCTTATGCATGCATGGTGCATACCATCATATATTATTATGTCAAATCCAGTCTAGCCATAATTACTTAATGTGCATTTTATGCTTTTTGAAAAATAAGATGCAGAGATGGAAGCAGAAAGGCTGCAATATCAAATCTAACTAAAGATACATAGAACGTAAATAGGAAATCGACATGCAATATGCATTCAATCCACAAAGCAATGTGAGGACACAAAATCATAAAATAGTATCATTTAGATAGATGGTCCAAGATGGATTGCGTGGGTGTTTGGTAATATGATTTAGGTAGTTTACATGCATATAACTTGAAACCGAATTTTAACGTTTTTAAGTTGGAGTGCAGTTGCAGCTTTTTATCAGCTAACTTTGTTACTGTTTTCGGATTTTTTTTGCTTTTTGCCCATCCGGAATACGCCTGAAGCATTATCATGTAGTCATTTGTCAGCCATTCAGATTAAGACTCCATAGTCTAAAGCAGACGGTAAATTTTTTGCGAGAAAATTTGGGAAAGGAAGCTTTGTTGGATGTACATTAGCTGAATAGATGTGTACCTATTTTTTCGAAAGGAAACATGCGAAAATTATTTTTTCCTCAAGTCAATTTGATTTGCCTCGCCTGAGCTGCAGCACACCTGTAACATATCTGCAAGCTAATTATGTTGACAAGATGAGTAGAAATAAAGATATGGTAGTCGTTTATGAATTACAATCTCCTAATCGATTGAGCCTCTTGCCGGGCTCTCAATTTTCGTTTACCTCATAACGAGACAAAACAAAAGCTAAAAAGAGGTTGCTAATAAATAAACTGTTAGCATGCATGGCTGGTAAGGGGATGGAAAAAAACGAAGAACAAGCATGCACTATGGATATTTGACAGTAGAGTAAAATTCACCCCTAAACTTTTATATTGCTATACAATTTCATGAGAACAACCCTTTCTTCTTTTGCTGCACACAAGATGATATGAGTTAACATTTTGCTAAAAAATATTTGCAACTTATTGCTTGAGGCAATATAGAAACCGAAGAGGGCAGTAAAATGGCAAGCGATTCCTTACTTCTAATTTTTATTGCTTGCTGTCTTCACATATTTTAGATTTAGACTACTTATTGAGAAAAGGGAAGACAATACGACGGAATTACACTATAAAAGCTGTAAAAATGAAAGATCAGAGAAAATGTAAAGCATGATCATCATGATCATTTTTCATGCATTCCTTTCACTTGCCATATGTCACATGTATTTTTATTGCGCGGAGGTAAGCAAGTTTTTTAGAGTAACAAGTTAACTAATTTAATACTCGCGTACTTGGCGTGCTGAATGAGTAACATTGATTGATTGATAATGATAAAATGAATGCTGCTTTATATTATCGGCATGTGTGTGTATGAATTATTTATGAATAAGGTCTATGAAATAAGATACGTGCGATTAAGATTATGAAAGTGTCCTGCAATGTAATGTAATGAGTTAATTAGATGTGTGTTAAAGTAACTGTTATCCTAATTTAAGGACAACTTAAATGCGGATATTTTGATAGTGTGGAAAATATGTATGATTAGATGGTTAAAAAGGAGGTTAATATGTACACTATTATTCGTTTATTCGGAATTTCATAAAATCTAATCAATCTTTGAGTCAATGTCATAATGTCATATCATTTTATCAATATCTTTAAGTAACCATACACAACGATATGCACGATAAAAAGTAAGGAAACTAGTTAATATACTTATTGTTACAATAATTATAACTACAAACTAACATGAAACTAATTAATTATAAATCACAACAATGCGATTTCACAAACGAGTTAGTTGAAAGTTGACTTATTGTGGAAGGTAGGTCGCTTGAATGCAGACTATAAGCCAAATATGTGGAAAGCGAAGATTGGTGATCACGTTCATTTTTGGGGTGTGCAGATCTTTTTATGCTGAAAGAGTTGTGAACGGCGTCCATGCTCCTTTCCGCAATTTCCACAAATGTACGCATTTTCACCCAAGTGCGTCGAGCGAAAGTGGTCCTCTAAGGTTTCTTTCCTACCAAAGTTTTTAGGACAGACTGAGCATTTGTGTGGCTTCTCTCCAGTATGCCCCTGAACATGACTTCGAAGATTACTGGAGGTCACGAACTTCTTAGCACCAAGTCCGCACTTAAACGCTTTATGCCCACTGTGACTTAGCTTGTGCGTTTTTAAACTACATTTGTGGTTGAACTTCTTGTGACACAAGTCGCACTGGAATTTCCTGTCATTCAAGTGAACTTGCTGATGCTTTTTGAGGTTACTCCAATCTGCAAATGACTTGTTGCATTTTGAGCAGCGATATGGACGAGCTCCACTGTGGACTCTTGAATGAATACAAAGTGTTGATGATGTGGGGAAATCCATTTGACAAGTGCGGCAATTGAAAGGTCTCTCTCTCCAGTATGAACTCTCATGTGAACCACTAGGTTTCCAGCGTGGCTGAAAGATTTTCCACACAAGTTGCATTTGTAATTTCGAATGCCTTCGTGGCGAGATTTGATGTGTTGCTTAAGGCTTCCATTCCGATTTGATTTGTATCTGCACTGAGAGCACTGATAGCTTTTCTCCTCCGAATGGACCTTCATGTGACTTGATAGACCTTTCGGTTGTTTAAATCCTTTTCCACAGACTTCACAAGAAAAATGCCGTTCTCGACCATGAATTAGTTCATGTCTCTTCTTTTGGGCTTTTGTGTTGAATTCCTGTCCGCACACGGAACAATGAAATGGCTTTTCCCCAATATGACTAAGAAGATGATGAGGTAGCCAAGAAGGTACTTCCCCACAGAATGGGCATGTCAATCTTCCTGCAGACCTACAGAGAAAATTATTCACCAACCTTCATTAAACACTCCATTTAATTCCCCAAACATTAAACCTTCATCTTTAATTATGAAAATATATGATCCACCAAGCACTGCAATACTCATAATTGTTTTTACACTATATCTTTGATTGATCATCAATATAACTTACATTTCAACGATTTATAAAGCGACACTGTTTGAAATCTATCAAAGCTCCGTCACTATAACTCAGCAGCACCCAATTCTACAAAGGTTTCTCTTTATTTTCAGCAGCTGAATATCGAATGTAGCCGGTTGCTTAACAAAAGTATTAACTTTTACTCGCAAGACTAAATTAATAAGCTGGTTTTCTCTCAATCTCTCAATTTCACACGAAACAAAAAAATGTCCTGACGTTTTCAGACCGATCTGATCAAAGAAGAAAATGGAGCGTTTTTGTACAGGCAAAAGAAAAGACTGAGAAATGTATTCTCGTCAAAAAAGCACACAAACTAAAACACTACCAAAACAATCACTAACTTGTAGCATTCCCATTTCCAATAAATTTTCCAGCCAGACCAAGTCACAAAGCTAAATGAAGCTAAGAAAAGAATGCCAGCATCCTGGACTCTTGTACTTTTACCCAACGTACAAGAAGCCACAAGAGTATCGAACCCTCTTCTCTAAATCATTTGAATACCTCGCATCTCCAAACAAAGTCTAATGACCACACAACAGTCGAACGAGCTCTCTTCTATCATTACATGTTAACGAAATGAAATAGATGAAAATTGAAACCTAAGTCCAATTTTAAAGATACACCAAATGTTCAAACAAGGACAAAAAAGAGATTTTATGTTTTTGGATAAAGTTCAAGCACATTAATTCATCATTTCTATTTTATGTTCGTATAGCACAAACGGAGGAAGGAAAGTTTTTTAGAGAGCATCTTTTGTTCAGTTCAAGTGGATAGAAATAGCAGAGAGATGTAAACTAATATTTCATCGGATAATGGACGCGTAAATGGATAATTTTACGCTTCACCGTACTAAATACATGGTGATTGGTCATAGATAGATAAATGCAGAATAAGAAAAATGAGTGCTCTTATTACTGACGTTTGCATTTACAGGTTTACATAAAATACTTTATTTTTCAGACAAAGTGAACTTAAAACAGAAAAATGATGAATTGATATGCTCGAACTTCATCCAAAAACATGAAACCTCGAATTAAGATACTGATAGAGACCTTGCTAGATTTCTGATTTACAAAGAGTACTTACCTCAAAATATTTTATACTTTATATAACAATTAACTAAATATTACAGCTATCCCAGACCACAGTAATTGTTAAAGTGTTTTATTGTTAATTATAATAATTACATATTTACAATAAGAAGCCTCCTTCTGAGATACACTTTATGTCCTTTTCTCACATTCTGAAAAGATGGGTTAAAAGTGAAGATGTTACTTTTGCGAGTTGCAACTTGCAATGCAATGATAAATACATGATCAATCGTGAAGCTCAAGTTTTACTTTTTTGAGATGAGATGAGGTATTTGCTTCAGGTATTTTGTCTCTCAAGAAAGCTGGGCAATGTGACATAATTAGTTAGAACTGGTCAATTGGTCATCTGCTTCAAATGTCAACATACTTTGCACAGTGTGAGGTGAGATGTGCGATATGGTTAGTTTAGTCAGTGTGCAAGAAAACGGAGGAAAACACAATGGTTTTTTAAGCAGAGCATATAATCTGCCTGCATCTCTTACTCAACTCAAGTGAGCTAGAAAAAACAGCCATTCAAAAAGCATATCTCATCTTTCATCATACCACATTGCACAAGTATATACACTGGAATAAGTGTAAAGAAAGGGTTGACTTTTAAAGGTGGAGTTTGGAGAGTAGTTATGCCATGCTTACAATTTACAAAACGTGCTGCTTCTGCATAAAAAAACAAGACGACGACGACGACAGTTTCAAGCAACCCAGCTGCGAAAAATACATCCTTCGAACAAACTAGCTTTAAAAGAAAAGAAGATCAAGCAAAAGGACAGAGTACATTAGTTTAACGGTGAAGCAATACAAACCAATTATCAAACAGTAATTAATCTTAATGTAATTCTAACTGATTTAATTCTTAGTTCTAAGTGAACTAAAAATTTGGTTGACCTTAAGCAGACGGTGGGTAACGGATTTGAATGGTTAATATGTCAATCGATAGCCCTTGACGAGACAAGTCGAATGATGGTAGTCTGACCTCTTAACTCGGCCCCGTTGACCCGCTAGGGGTCGAAAACTAAAATCCCCTGAAACATAGTTTTCTGGACCGATCTCGACAAGTAGATCATTTTTGGTTTTGGGGTCACTTGGGTCAATTTTTGGGGCAACATGAGACACCTCTGGGGCGACTTGAGACCCCAGGACCTAACCGAAAATGCTT
>JAQFXM010007390.1:0-11918 GCA_034693345.1 Entomobrya multifasciata
CAAGGCATCAAAAGGCACCAAATGGGAATGAGTAACAGAAAGGAAGAGGCAATGTAGATTGCAGAGCACAATACCAAACTTGAGGTTATCTGGCCACCTCTCCCACATCTACTGCCAGGTTCCCGCATCTACAAAAAAGGGACACGCTAAGACAGAAATATCATACATTTTGCAACAATCATCATCTCTGATCATTCAATGTACTTCCATTTTGGAGCATTTCGTTCTTAAACTTTGAATGCTATTTATACATGCAGAGATAACTAAATTTCTTGGTTTGGGCACACAAATAATCAATCCAACATTTGACAACTCATCTCCTAGCCTGAATCTGGTCTAAATTTTTGACAGAAAGGAATTCAAATGGAATACATTTCCAACTTATTAAATGTTTATTACATAAAACCAACAGTAACTACTTTTTTAGTTCTTATTTTTAACAATAAAACACTTTCATATTAGGCCGTTCTATCGAATGATATGTTGCACTTGTTGCTACAATAAGTAATTTATTATTAGTTTATTTTGCATATTCCCAGTAGCATTAAGAGTACTACCTTTTATTGTTTACTCTATTTTATCACAAGTGAAATTGACGTAACCCCAATTAGTCAAACGTTTTATATACAACTTTCAAAGGTCTTTCGAGTGACATACAGCACATGTTGCCACTGTTCATTCTTTTAAACTTATAGCTTATATTCTATATTACCACTAGCCCCCTAGCAACGACTGCAATTCTAGTTTTCTTGACTTGGACTTTTAACACGTAGACCAATGCCAATGAACTAAACGTAGACACAGTGATCAGCCTTAAACGCTCTTTCGAATGATATGTTGCACTTGTTGCTACTATAAGTAATTCAAATCGTATGGCTTATTTTGCATATTCCAACTAGAATTAAGTAATGCGTTTTCTTGTTTCCTTGATTTGGACTTATTTGCCTAATGAACTAGGCCAATTTAAGGATTTCGATCGCCTAAAGAGCCTAAGCAGTTGTATAGCGTATGTTTCAACGGCTTCTATAAATTGCTTCGTTTCAATAGGGCCAATACTCTCGCTTAAAATTCTTTAGTTTTCAATAAACGGTCTACTTTGTAAACATTAATTTGACTTATTTCTATGTTAAACCTTTAAATCTTCGTTAACCTTACTTTTCTTACCTAACTCTTTAGAATAAAAGTTAATTTATCTAACTTTTTTGAAAAATTGCCTAAATTCGACTGCTAGATATTAATACTGTGCTGTTATGTAAGCCTTGTTTCTTCCTAAATTTATCTAAACCACAAGGCAGGCTGGTTACTAAAAACTTTTTCTATACAAACACCAAAGTTGAGCTTTCATCTAGTGCCCTTTTTATACGTAGTCTAAATATGACATATGATTTTCAAACTTTTATACTTGATAAGTAAGCATTTCCTTTTCATACAATAAATACTTTCAAATAACAAATAGATAGTTTGTTTTAAAAGCATATATTTAAAAACTTGTGCTCACACTTTGACAATTACAAATAAACCTAAATCAAATTCGAAATTTTTATTTCAATACCAACCATTTTCGCGTGCTTTAACGCAGTTCACAAAAGACTTTATTTTATTTATAACTCATAGCCTAAAGTTTTAATTTCAAAACCAGTTATTTCCATTTGAATACATGCCTTTAATAGCATGAAAAGCAACAACTTGAAATAAATTGATTTTTTAATAATGAAGTTGTTCCGGATTTGACAAACTTAATAAAATAATATAAAAGTTCGTTAATTTAAAAAAATCAAAACCACACTTCACTCATCTCCCTATTGCCCCAAACTTATAACTTCAATTAAAATATTGCACGTATCTTAGCAAATGAACAATATGATATCACACTGAAGCAGCTTTACCTAACCCCTTTTCCAACCCACCTATTTAAGTCACCTTGTAACCCACCCATGGTCCACAAGGTATATAAAAGTGGACATATTCTTGTTCCTTGTCAAGAGTACTTTAAGATACAACCATAAAATGTGCATCTTTCCAATAAAAATGAACTAAACTAATAATATTACCCAACATATCCAAGATGAACCTTCAAACGGCTTCATGGAGTTTGGATCTTCTTCACAGAAGTAAAAGGTCCACTTCCACGAAACTTCCCAGACACGTAACCCCTATATTGAACACTTTTAAGAAAAAGGATAAAATGCGCCCTCCTTTATTCCATGTATGATGGCGAAGTTGACACGGAATTATACAGGGGGATGATATGGTCCTTATAAAGGTACATTTCATCCCCATAATCTTTTAATAATATAAAATAAAACGCCCAAGTTCAAATATCAAGATAATCATGGTTTCAATCCACCCAATAAGATTGAATAATTTTATAACAAAACTATTATTTTCTGTGGCCGCCCAGGGGTGGGGGGATTTACTGGAAACCTGTAAATAACAACTCCCTGCCTCGACTCAGCCCCCAGCACCTTTGGAGTACCCGGGTGTCCCCACCGCAACCACACCCACGTGTGAAGTTCCATTTTTAGTGGTGTCTTCTGTTTTCTGTCTCCGCCCAGGGGTGGGGGATTTTAATGTAAACCTTTAAACAACAACCCCCTACCCCGACTCAACCCCCAGCAACTTTGGAGTACCCGGGTGTCCCCACCGCAACCACACCCACGTGTGAAGTTCCACGTCGGCATCCTCTGTAGCTTCTTCCTTTAGGTTTCTACGGGTGGAACTCCTGATCTGATCAAGGTGCCTCTTCAAGGTACGATCCCCCAACTCCACCATGTATGTAACCGGACCAAGCCTCTGCTTCACAATGCCCAATGTCCACTTCTCATCTCCTTTGGAGAACGTGTGCACCAAAACGGTGTCTTGTACTTGGAATTCGCGTTCCTTGACACACTTGTTGTACCCTGCTTCTTGCTTTAGCTGATTGGTACGGACTGTGGTGTTAACATTAGGTCTTATAAGGTCCACTGTGGTTCTTAGGCGTCGACCCTGGAGTATATCTGATGGACTTGAGTTGGTGGTGGCATGTAGAGTGTTTCTGTATGATAGGAAAAATCTCTGCAAACGCATTTCCACTCTCATGTCTTGTAATCTCATGCCTTCTTTGAATGTCCTCACGAATCTCTCTGCTTCCCTGGTTGACCTGGGATGGTAAACGGATGATAAATGTTTCATGTTATTAACATTGCAAAAATCTTCGAATTCGGCAGACACAAACTGCCGACCATTGTCAATGACGATTCGCTCTGGTAATCCGAAACGAGCAATAACTTCTGCCAGTTTATTGATTACTGCAGTGCTAGTGGTGTTGTTATTCATACAAAACACCTCTGGCCATATTTGTGCGGACATCCCGTACCTTCCCATTTGGCTTTGGTACTACCACGAGATGAGATGCCCATTCACTTGTTTCGACTTTTGTGATGGCACCTATGGCTTCCATCTCGTCCAGCTCCCTTTCCACATCTGCTGCTGTCGGTTCAGCCATACATCCTGGAATTCAGCTAGTAATGTCTGTAACTGAGCTGATACTGGCACTTGTGCACTCGCATTATTACACTGATTTGCAATATCATTCCAGTCAATTTTGAATTTGTGTGGAGGATTTCTACCAAATAATGGCGTAACTATACTAATTGGAATTAAATGTTCCACTTTTTGCCCTTTGTACTCGATTGTTACTGGCAAGACCCCAAGAGGACGAAACACTTCTGAAGAGGTGGAGAGCCAAGTTCATTTCTCCAAAAATCTTCCCCGAGTACTGCCGATTTACAACCAGAATCCAATTCTATTTTGTGACTTACGCCATTTATTTTTCAATCCATCCATATGATATCATTATCGGTGGTGGACTCCACATTTTTGATGTCAATAACGTTGTCGGAGTCCATTAGCTTGTTGTTTTGTTGTGGCTTCTTGGCTCTGCATGCTGATTTGATGTGTCCTATTTTGTCACAATTATAACACTTTGCTTCTCGAAATGGACACTTATTTCTGGAATGTTCCTTTGAAACACGGCGACCACAGGAGAACTTTTTAAAGTTGTTACTGCAACTTTGTGGTTGCGGATTCTGATTAAACTTCTGTTGACCTTTGATGTTGCCCTTCTTTTTCTGGCGCTGCTGCTGGTGAGACTCATATGAGGTGGCTTTGTGGACTTGTTCTTCACCGGTCGTTGTACTTTGATGACCACGAGCAATAGCCGTACTTGCTGCGGCTGTTTCCTGTGCCACTGCCATTTTCACTGCATCATCCAATGAAATATTATCATCTTGCTTGAACAAACTACGTTGAGCAGCTTCTCTTTGTAAGCCGAATATAAACTGATCTCGGATTTGGTCTTTAAAGTCTGTGAATTTACAGTTGATAGCCAGTGTACGTAACGCTGCTAAAACTGATAAGCTGATTCACCATGCTGTTGTGTCCTTCCCGTAAACTTGTCCCTTTCGCGAGTGCCTTTGGTGGCGGTTTGAAATATTTTTCAAGCGTGTCGATGAGTCAGTGGGCTGATCTGGAGGCAGTAGTGCTCAGTATTGTGTATGTCGTAATGCCTACGGCTGACAAGAAGATTCCCTTACAACGGTTTGCTTCACTGGATTCATCTAACTAGTTTACTTGTAAGAAGCACCTGAAGGTGCCAACCCACATTCCAAAGCCGTTTTTTACTGGATCGAATGGAACTAAAACTCCTACGATGCCCATTTATTTTTCCGGTGGATCTTCATCTGAGTCTGGGTCAGTGTCTAGATATGGTGGAGTAGATGCTGGTTTTTAGGGGGTTTTGGTGTTTACCCTTATTTTTCGAATTTTTCTTTAAAGTCCTTAGATTGGTGACTTCTTCAACAATTACGAAACTTGTGTCACTTTGTGGACAGCCTTGTTTGAGTTGATCCTGTTAACCAAACATAAGTCCTTTTTCTGCAGCTTTTGGGGCAAATCTGTCTATTTGAGACTAGGCTGAACAAAATCAATCGTCGCCAAGTTTAATGTTGTGTATGCATATATGAAGATGCATGTACTTCAGAATAACGTGGTGACCGAAAACTACATGTGGATTCTTTGCCTGTTCAATAGTCTCTTTACTTCATGATAGCTGAAATGGGTTTAACTCAAAGTCAGTAAAATGTACAATATATTACAAGCCAGAATATTTGGACATGTAAATGATCATAAGCTGATGACAGCTTGAGTTTAGGGACAACACAAAGACAGAATTCTTACAATTTAAGAAAACCAATTAGTTGAATCTAAACTTAATTTAACATATTTTCCAGACATCAATATGCATTCATTACAGAAATATTTTTAAGGTTTATTAAAATATAAGCAACCAGAACCAGTGTATTTCACCTAGAGTCCTAGGCGCCAATACATGTCGGAATATATTTGTTTCGTTAATGCAAACATTAGGCCATGTCGTCAATGCATTAAGCTGTCTGTTATTTTATTGGTGTTATAAAACAAGGAAAATCAGTTCAATGAAATTCTCAATTTCCAATATGATATCCGGTAAGCTATTTCCAAATCGGAGAAGGTGGAAAGAAAATAAACATGGACTCCGCAAGCGACCAAGGATTCCAATGTATTTGCGAAAAGCATGTCGTCATTTTTGCCGGTTTGGAAGATCAAAATCGCCGACAAAGTAAACGTGGAGATAAACTTTCGTCTCCTCGAGCGCGGAAAAAAATTGGATCGGTCATATAATATGGAGCCCTTTCACGCGTTGACGATATGTACAGACACTTGATTAATACACACTCAGCGGATCCATTCAAGGCTCCAATAAAAAATGTGGAAAAACAGACAAACTGCAGAAACTCGGCAAAATTTTGTGCGTCACAAGAAAAAGCTTCAGTTAGTTTTGTTTTGTTAATTTCTTTAAATTAATTGCAGCGTAAGCTTCATGAAATTATTACATCAGTTTTCCTTTTTCTTAGCAATTTCTCTGTTGCGGAAATTCAACATAAGAGAATAATTTAAAATGGTAACCTGACAGTAAGTTCATTAAATCATCGCCAAGTTTTGTCCCAGGAGTCTTGCATGTATGTGTGCTCATGTGGATCAAGGTACGACGAAGCGAAGCTTATAAAATAAATTAAAATATCAAAAATCAAATTTAATCAGAGATGTATGATAGAAAACTTGTAGTAATAAAGTTAACGCATCGAGGTTCCTTAACTTCGTAAAAGCGGTGAAAACGATTTAGAAGTTATTGCGATTATCATCCTGTCTGTCTGTGTGTGTGCCTGTTGGTCTGTGAAAACTACTAATCAAAAACTACTTGACCTATGGACCCCAAACTTGGTACACAGACACCTGAGGTCGACACCTTCCTTGGGATTGGTTTTCAGACCCCAGTGACCCCAGTGACACGCGATATAGAGGTCAAAAGCCCACATGCATTTTAAATAGCGAAAAAAGGTCGATTTTGACACACGATCAACAGCTGATCACAATGGAATCATTTTCAGACACCAGTGACCCCCCTGACCCGAGATGTAGGGATCAAAGGCCCCCATGCATTTTAAATAGCAAGAGTACACCTGACTAAAGTCAGCAGTCAGGACTCATTATCTACACTCAAGCTAACTAGAAGAGGAGCATTGCTTCACCCACTTACACGCAGAGGACTCGAGAACACTTTACTCCCGCCTCAAATGACAAGTTGAGGCGTTGTCCCATATCACCCAAGTCATACTTACTCAAGCCGTTTTGTCTTTACATACGCATTGCACGACATTAATACTTATTAAATTAATTATTGTAATGAAACTCAATGTATTAAATATCCTATCTGCAGAGTAAACATATCTTAAACTTTGAACTTGTCACATCATTTAGTTTACACAATCATATTCACTACCAAGAAATTCAATAATTTGACTTATTTGGAAACTTCTACAATACATTTATATTGTTAGAATACGAGAGACCCCCTCACTAGATTTCTTTCCTGTTTATGGCTTGGGTGGCCCACCCATGACGATGTAAGATTCCTGTGTTCCAAACGCACTTTAGTAACATGCATTCGGCCGAAAACTTCATTGTAGCCGCTTTTTTGGAAGGTAGATGTAATGTGCATTCTAATTTTAGTATCTACAAACTAATCTGCTTCTTTGTATAAAATTTACAGCAAACAGCTTCAAAGACGGAATTGCTTAAGCTAGTTAAAGACATTCCGATGTCATCTCATGCATCATTGCTGTCGCTTTGGGTTGAAAGCTGGATTGTGCGATGGACAAGAGTCCTGTCAAAGGACAGAAAAAATATACAATTGATTGTGAAGCCAAAGCTAAAACTTCTGTCTTCATTGCACGTTTCGCTACCTTCTTTCGATTGATACAGCCAACAAATGCATTCCTATCACTGACCAGACCAATGAAGTCCACTCCACTACGCGTTGAGAGCTTGGGATTGATTGCGGTTAATGTACATGTAAACAGTAAGATTTGTTAAACTAAATTAACGTCAAGATCACTTTTTCTACAAAATAGTCCGTGGACGGGATATTGACATGAGAAATCCAACCTGAGAAACCAAGCACAATCCGTTTCTAATTCGGTGAAAGTCTCAATTTCCAATAAGATATCTGAAAAGCCAGTTTTCAAATCGGAGAATAGTGACAAAGTTTACGTTTTGAGGTGTATTAGTATATAGTATATTGCTTCCTCCAATTTATTGTCGTATCTGAAGCCTGAGCAAAATTGATTTCCGTAATGAAGTCTTATTGTAGGAATGCATACGCGCAATGACACGAAAGCCACCTTTTTCTGTTTCCCTACGTATTTACTTCTGTATTATTCTGTATCATTTAAGTGAGCAGTTAACATTTAGTGGATTAGGCTGTCGTGTGGGAAATACTGTCATAAATCATTTGTCTTTCGCTGACGACCTTTGTCTACTGACAACGAGCATTCATGCTTTAAAGAAGCTGCTTCGTATTTGTGAAGATTATGCTGAGCAACACAACATAACTGTCAACCCAAGCAAAACTGTGTGTCAGTGCTTTGCTCCCCACTCCTATAACATGTCCCGCCCACGCATTATTTTCTCTGGAAAGAGTGTTGCTTGGAAAGATGATGTCAATTATCTCGGTTACACAATAAGTTGCTGGGATAGAGATACTACAGAACTGCTACGAAGACGGCGTGAAGTCTACATGCGTGCTAATTTGATATCTCCTAAATTTAAATGCTGTAGTGAAACAGTGAAAAAATATTTGTTCAATACGTTTTTTGGTAACATTTATCGTATGAGCCTATGGTGCCCCCTCAAAAGTGCTTTACTTGATAAAGTGAAAGTGGCGTACAATGATGCTTTTCGCATTTTGTTCTACCACAGTAGAAAAGAGAGTGCGTCGAACATGTTTGTGCAACACAGAGTAGACGACTTTACTGCTCGGAGGAGAAAGGCTGCTTTCTCTCTGCTTGTTAGAGTAGCGTCAAGTAATAACGTTTTAGTCAGTGCTGTGTACAACTCTAGAGCATTTGTGTGCTCCTCAATCACTAAGAACTGGAAAATCTTACTGCTGGGATCTGAAGATACTAGTCCTCTTATAATTTAATTGATTTCATTGTCATTTTCCGTGTATGTATGTTTTTTGTATCTTTTAACTCGGGGATGAGTTCGGAACCATTTCCTCTATTGACGAGGTTTGTGGGTTGAACTCAGGCGAGATCTTATTTTCTTTCATAACTGAGAAATTTGACATTAGCTATTATTCTTTTAATATGAACTCTGGCATTGTTTTGTAACAATCATGTTTTTGAGCTCGAAATAAAGTCTTACAATACAATACAATACAATTAAAACTTCATTATGTCAACTAAATTTGCTCAGGCTTCAGATACGACAATAAATTGGAGGCAGCAAAACAATAAGTAAATTCATTGGTATTGGTACGTTTAAAAGTATTCTAGAGGACGTCTACGAGAGTCTGAGTCAAAGGCTACTTTTTTAATCGCTCTGTTTAAAAGAAATTGTAACTCATTCGGAATTGTGTCAAAAACTCATAGTACCACCATTGGATAGCCTTTTTTCAGTGATCACTTATAATTTTAGTGAGAAGTGTTAATTATTTGAGTAGTATTATTTTTGACAGTTAAGCATTATTTTTGGTGCTGAGTATTGTGCCCTCGTTTAATTTTTCTTCCTCATCGTAAAAACCTTAAGAGAGAGAACCCTACTAGCAGTATTATCCATTTACTTCGAAGTCTTCACAGAATTGCAGCCATTTAGTCTTATTATGGTGTGGTCATATGTGACGACTGACCATGTACACAAAGTGTAAACGACAACCACCCAACAAAATAAAAACAAAGGTGCGCTGCAATGCATGTACACAATGAAGTAATTTGCTGAAATTGAAAGAAATGGCTGTAGAAACATGTGTAAAACAAAGAAAGCAACGCATTGTCATCAAAATCGAGTAAAAAAGCCATACAGTGTTGGGGTTGACAGTGTAATCGTATTTTCATCAGACAAGTTATGCAAGGGTAGAGTAATCTCGTATGCATAGTTCTGTGTTTAAAAAAATAAGAGAATTAACTGTGTATTACAAATTAAGTTCACCAATTAAATAAAATGTTTTGCAAAACTATATTAAATAGCATATAATAGTTGAATTCCTTCAGATCACTTGCAGATTTCTCAAATCATGATCATCTGAACAGTAAAAAAACCCACCGAAACCAATAACCACTCTCCCCAAAATTACATGTCTGCAAACATTACAGTTCGAAAGTTTCAATTAACCTAATTAGCATAAATAAAAAATTAATAGTTTGAACACCTAACGGTTCAATAAAATTGTATGAAATATTTTCAGGTAAACCCAGAAACTTCCTCTTCTATTTTCTGTTCTATGGAGAAAAAAATTCCAACATTTATTTTCTGAAACCCTTTAAAAATCATGATTTTTTGTTGGAATTTTCAATTTTGAATTGCAATACACATGCTAGAGGTACGTGTATGACTAAATATCTGTTTTTTGTAAGATACGAGCAGACAGAGAAAAGGATATTATGGTTACACAAACAAAATACTCGCGTTGCAGTAATTGATACCAAGAGGATTCTGTGAAATTTTTCGGAGAATCCTAAGGTCACTGTAAGAAATAGTATATGATTTACGTGACCTATAAAGTTTAAAGAGTCTAGCAAAATCAGTATAAAACAAAAAAATCCTAAACACAACATATCTTATCTTTAATTACATTTAATTCTGAAAACAATCACTTTAAACAGAAACTGAATTTTCAAATCGTCAAGAAGAAATTGCATATCAACTCATCCTTACCTCATCTACCCTCAGAGGTACAAAAATAATTTTTTCAGTAAAAATTGGAGATTTTTTATTGATTGAGAGCTCAGGTGACGGCAGCGACAAAAATGTAGATATGCATTCATGGAAAAAATTTGCTCTGCCCATCGCAAGCGAGGGATGAGGAAGGAGTGCGGACATTGAAAGACAGTTGGACGGAGTATAGAGTCTATCTGGTTTTCTGAGATAGTTTGAGAAAACTCAAAAATAGTGGATGAACTTGAATTTTATTGCTGTGCTCATGAGTTTAAGTTGATTTCGTGACGTATCCCGGAGCGGATGGTTAATTATTAAAATGTCTGGTGAGGAAACTTTTTTGATAGTTTCTTAAATACTATACTATAAAATAGAAACATGGTTGTTGTCGTTCGGTTAATTGTTTAAATGAATTGGTAATCGACTTTAAAAACTGGTTTAGAGATGTAGTAGTACCATTGAAATGACATATCTATAGTATTCTAATATACTAGTGTTATTATTGCCTTTGAATACTTTTGTAAATTAGTAAATGCACAGTTATGCGGTGGACTAATTTATATTTTGAATTATATACTAAGCTTTTTTTGATGAACTTTGTTTTACTGCTGACTAGATGGAAACCCTGTGTAGTATCAGAAGAATTCGAATTTAGAGAATAAATTTATTTGAAATTTATAAATTGACTTTGAAAATTGAGGCTATCGAGAGAGCGTATAGGCTTAAGCATAAAATAATTAGGATTAAAATAAATGTTTGTGTAAATTTGAAAAAGGAATTAATTATGTATTAGGTTGACCAAATAAATAAAATATTTGGCTATATTCTACGAAAAGTTTAATTTCTTGGATAATTCACAATTTTCTTTGATAATGATCACACGAATGGTAGGCATTTTCACCAAAATCCATTTACCACTTGCACAGAAACTACATGCCTGTGCACTTAACAGTTCCTGATTTAAAGTTTCAATAAACAAATTGGCACAACTTAAGTTTAATCTGAAAGAGTGATCGGATAACTGCTAATTGTAGGTTATCTTCAGGGAAAACCGCTAACTTCGTTAAACTTTATTTTTTATCCAACATTCACTGGCTAAAAGACTTTATAGACCAGATTCTTTATTGGAATTTTCAAATTTTAACTGCAGAAACACATGGTATAGGCGGATTGCGGCCTTAACCCCCCCATACTCTTCCCCCCCTAGTGACCTGAGCCCCCCAAACCACTTCCCCCCCGCGTCACTTCCCCCCCAGTTCCGAGCCCCCCTGGTTGCTTCCCCCTCAAACCACTTCCCTCTGGTAAATTTCTCCCCTGGTCCACTTCCCCCCCCCCAAAAAATTATAAGTAAAGTGGCTCATGCTTGTGGAATAAAAACCTTGTCTAAAATACTACAACTAACTAAGCATACATACATTAAATGATGTTTATGATTCAAAATGAAAACTAATCGGTGATGTTTCCATTTATAAATTAAAATATGCATTTTTTGTGAACAGTTTGTCCAACAGTGTAATAGGACGTTACCATTTATAACTGCTGAGATAGACATACTATTCTGTATTAAAAGCTATGGGTATGCGCTACAAAAATGTACTAACTTCTTATTGTGTTATATTTTTAGA
>JAQFXM010007391.1:0-11916 GCA_034693345.1 Entomobrya multifasciata
TATGAAGCTTAACTTTTGAACAACTGTTAAAGATATTTGATTTTAAAGATCATTATCATGTATACTAGAGACTTTTAAAGTGTACTACGTACACTAACGGGAATCTAAACCGTGGAAGCTGGCTTTGCTATTTAGTGCATAAATCAGGAAACTCGGATTTGGTTAGCATGATCAAGTTACTCTTTTAGGACGTATGCAGTCTTGTGACGGTCTAGTTTGAGCATACGATCTGATTTTAGCTACATTTTATATTTGACTGGTTCCCTCACTCAATTATTCAATATCGTTTCAATCAATACAATCTCCTATTCAATTCTATCGGACATCTCATTTTATTTTTCAGTTCCATTATTGATTATCTAAAGTAATAACGCCATTAATTCATACAATTTTTATTGGCTAACTTGTTTTCTTTACTCAATCTCATTGAATGTCTAATCAAATAATAAATAACGAGGTGCTTATTAAATTAAATGCTTGGCCAAACAGTCATGACCACCGATCACAAAACACTCAAACAATTGCAAAGATCGTTGCAGGATCGTGCAATAAAGATGAATGACCTCTTCAAGGATCATGTAACACAGACATTGACTGTCTAGGCCATTAAAATGACTTAACTTATTGTGTCTCACGCTATATGCTGACTAACAAAATAAATGGGCCCAAAAATGCTGCAAAATCTTATTAAGCCGTCCAATTTCACTATTCCCGTTTTGAAAAAACGTTGGCTGGTTTCAAATTGGACCTTGTTCCAAATCAAACCATTTTTTAATGAAAACCTTAAAACAGTTTAAATAACTAAACTGCCCACTAAACTTACAAGCGCATAAACGGAGGACAAGAATCCTATACTTTTACTACAAGAATTTATAAGAGACTTTTTAGAGTCTAACTTAATTCGATTTTGCTAGTTCAGAGTTGCCGTAAAATCATATTTTTTTCCTTTTTTTGATTGCAGGTGATGCACCTGACCAATTTCAAGACTATTTTTACAATTGTATAGCTTGTGCAGTATTACATTTTACTGCATTTTTATTCTACACAAAATGTGATAATGTGTGTATGAACGCATGCCAGTTTTTACTAATCGGCCAGTTATATTATACAAAGCGACCTAATAAATATATTGGCTGTTTAGAATTTTACGGCTGTTGGGTAGAGGTTTTTATAATAATATGAATGCCTAAATACTAAAAAACCAAAAACACTGCATTATTTGTAGGAACTAACTTAACTTCCGTATAAACTATGTATATCACGAAGGTAAAAATCAAAACTCAAACATATGATCCTAAGATGTGCTAAAATTTAGTGTTAAAACGAATTTCTAGGACTTTGAATCCATCTTCCAAGAACAAACGTTAAGCTAACATTAACAAACGTGGCTCATAAAACACCCGTTAAGCATTCAAAATTTAAATGCAAGCATTTCAACGTTTGTTGGTTTTAAAGAGATTGATAAGACAACGCAAATAAACAAGCATGGGTTCAAAGTTACAACAAACAAATTTGTAGTCATAGTTACGATGGGCAATAATATCAAACGCAAAGCACATTTGAAGTAAGTGCAACGTGAGGCTTCGGGAATTTTTAACATTTGTTTCCAAATAGCGCATATGTGACCTATTTTTGTGAAATTTTGAATGTCAAAGTTGGCTGCATAATATAATAAAACAGTATCAATAAGCTGTGGATGCATGCTTAAAATTTAGAGCATGAGGCAAAAAGTATCTATTTATAATACCACTTTTAGTGTTATTTCATTAGGTCAGAAAATCCTTTTGGCTTTATATCATTTCTATTAAAGAACTTTTTCTGCCAAATCTGGGTTTAGATAAAGTGAAGTACCTTCTACCAGAAACATTGCAATCAAACTTCATTCAGAAAAGATCAAACTGAAATTTATGACAACTATCATAGAATCTTATATTGTATCATTTGATGCCTAGTCAAACTTCAAATTTAAACACGGTAAAATGGTTTTCGTTTAGCTGTCAGCACTTCGACCAAAATGCATTCATTATTTTCATGTCAAAGAATTAAAACTTTGTCCAGACAGAGTCAAAACCTAACGCCTGATCTTGAATACTATTCCTATTTTCACTGCTATTCATGAAGTGTCACCTGTGTGTCAGATTACATAAATTTTCACTTGACAACCAAAACAGCCTTATATATCCTTTTGTTTGACCTCCTTGATTTTGAACATTTTTTCGTCATGTAATTTCATGAAGGGTGCATAGAATTGGACCAACAGTTCAAGTAAAAGAACTAGTAGTCCTAGAGAATTGTATTCCTGCCAAATCGATTTTCTATCGCCGCCTCTAAACGTCGGAGCAATTTGTAAAAAATCTTGGCTTTGGGCAAGGATTGCAAGCAGGTTTGCATTTTATACTATTTTATTATATTGAAATCAAATACTTTACTACCCTGACCACCTTCCGCCAAAATTTGTGAGCTAATCGATAATGCACTATAGTACAACTATAATATCGAGAAATCTAATTAGCCGATTGAGGTTTCATATATAAGCATAGTCAGTTGGTTACATAGTATCAGCAACGATTTGTTTACATTAAATTTGTATTTAAAAATAGAAATAGAACTTCACCAATGGTTGCGTTAAAACATTTTGAAAATTGGTAAAGTTATAAAGTTTTTCTTTAAATTCAAAGTTAAAAATTAAAAAAGCAAACGTTTTTGTTACGATGACACAGAACTAGCATCAGTTGTTTTTAATATTTAATCGATCCTAACAAACAATGAGTTTTTTCGAATTTTAGTGTTGTCGGAATCATTTCGAAATAATAAAATACATGTAAATATCTGTAGAAACTATTTATTTGTTCTGGTATATACCCACTTTTACTTACTTTGTTGTATGTCATACTATTCGTCTATTTTTTAAGCAAATTGATTCAACCATTCAGCAGTATACGTCTTAATAATAGGATAAATTTTTAATTATGATGAAACGGATGTAATTTTGTTCATACATCACAAAAATCTGATAGCGTGTTTATGCTTAAATTTTTCTATCCACAAAATTGTAGTATTCACTCACTGAAGTTGTAAAGTTAGAAAATTCTGATTTTAACTGCACCACAAGTCGTCATTTCATAGGTCCCTAGCCTTATAAATACGAATTTGAGTATCACCAAAAAGCTGGAACGCCAGGCTAGTTTTCATCCTAAATTATGTTCCCGTCATAAACGAGCGATAGTGAACTTGCAATTTAATTGGTAACGTATTTGTAAAGCATTGATATTTTAACTAGAACCACTTTTAATTGTTTATACAGTCCAAGTACTACCACTTCAGCAAAGTTTTAGCTTGTTATTATAAATTAGAAATAGTTTTAGTTTGAGTTACCAGGTTTTAGATATTTTTAGAATCTTAATTTGTTAAAAATTATACTTTATACCATATACCGCTAAACTTGTGCTCTCAAACTGCAAACGATTTCGTTAAAACTTGCTTCATTTCCTGTTTCTTGAGTTGCTGCAGATTTGAATTGCTGAAATCAGATGAACTCCCGAATGCGAGCTTGTAATTGAATAGACAATTGGTTATCATTCCGTTCTGTGAAAAAAGATTTTTACTCAATGGAACATTTTGTTTCGCAATTGTAGTTTCGATACTTACCTGCTGGATAATTTTTGCGCCGAAATGCATTCGTTAGCTGGTGAATGGAACCTTGCAAATGGAAACCCTGTTCCTCCCACTGTAGCTCGTTCTAACCTTTTGGTATAAGTGTATAAAGCAAAGCGATAATACGATGTCTTGGATAAATCTGTCACGTCAAAAATATTTACAGTTTTGTTCCACAAAACGTTCACTACATATAAGCATGTTAACATGAATTTATTTCTTAGTTTCCATAATTTAAGAAAACGTAAAGTAAATGGAACTTACCACGTTTAGGGCATATTTTTAGGGTCGATGAAATGAGAACCTTCAAAGAAACGAGTGCTTTCACTATTGAATTCCAAAAAAATTCAAAACTCAATGATTATTTCGCCGTTTATTGTTAGTACGCTATGTGGGTTAGCTGAAAAGAAAGAAAGAAAAATTTAGTCCAGTTGTTTTGAGAGGTTGCCCCACGTCTTGTTATTCGTATAAAATTTCACTATTTGTATTTTTGAGTCTTTCCACACTAATAAAATTTCTAAAGGACCAATTTATTGAATTTTTCTAGAAATTTTACTGATTAAATTGTGTATAAATTTCAAACTAAGCAGAAAAAAGTTTTCAATGTATCGTGGTTTCAATTCCTATAGAAATTCTCATCAGGAATATAATTTACAATGAAATGACTAAATTGACAAATTGGCAAATCTTCGATTTAGCTAATCAGCTAATTTGTAAGGTAGAAAACCTAACGAGATAGTAAAAAACTTTAGCCTTAAAATAAATTTTACCAGTCATTTTGTGATACGCCTGTCTTGAAATGTAACATGTTGGAAACACTTAGCCGTAAAAATCATATTATTTTCTCCGTTCGAAATGATAATTCAAAATATACCTCACTCTGGACGAAATGAACATGCTAATTATTAATACAGATGTTTTTAGGGTTAACGTACTACAACTCACCCACTGAGTTGTGCAGTTTATGCTTCTAATTCTAGTTAAATAGAAAGCCAAGTCATTTTTCTATACAGCTAAGCTTCTGAAAATTGGTTAACGTACAAGCTGGTTTAATGCAGAGAATAAAAATGGCCTATGGTTTGTGAAGATATTAACTATGCGTTTGGGTGTTTCTTTTTCCTAACTGTTTTGGGTAAATATTTATCCCCCATTAAAAAATAACAGTAAATTTAACCATAATGCTTGTTCGTTTTGGCATTTTTTTAAGAAGAAGTGGAAATTTTTAGTAGTATTGCGTAAATATAACGAACATTTAAGTCAAAACGTCAAAAATATCACTCCTTAAAGAAATATATAAATTAAGTTACAAACCTTTTTCTTCCGCAGTATTCGATTTCGGGATGATAATGTGATTACCAAAATTGTACGTTGATTAACTATTCTACAGTCAAAAACATGCGTTCAATATAAAGAATTTTGATTAAAAAATGTTTTACCAATTGACATTTTGATTTAAAGGACAAATCAAATTATCTTAAAGCTTTATTGATAAGAAAACGAGTGTTCATTACTTTATTTGATCACTTAAAAACTTGTTCTATTTAACAAATATTTTCACATTAAGTACAAACCAAATAAAATTACAACCATCCCAATAGAAGCAGTTGAAATTGAATAATAAGTGCCACTCCTTAGTTTGGACAGAAAAGGCTACCCTATGCAATGACTGTTATATACAAGTAACAATATGTATAAGTATTATATTTTTATTTGGTAATCCGCCCACCACTTGAATAAAACTGCTATTTCTTTTCACTTGGCAACAACTCATATTTAAGCATTGTGCTTAAACTCGAGTGAATCTCATTTCATTTCACATTTCATGCTATAGCAGCATTCATAAAGGTATGCTATATTTCAATCACCACTTGGTATAGAGGGCTTTTGTGCAGTAGAACCTAGTGTGTGCAGTAATATGGATAACTGTGTGAGAATATATTTCCTTTTACTGGAAAAAGTGATATCATACAGTGGCATCGTCAATGTACGCATGATGCTATATCGTACAAATACCATTCGGTCCACTATAATATTTTTTATAAATTATAATTTTGTGTGACACTGCCATATTTTAATACATATATACAATTTCATATTGATGCAAATAAATTTATCAACTACGCTACAAATATATATTTGTTTTTCCCTTTTTCGTACCTTTTTAGTTGTAACAATACATTGCTCAATGCTCGTTGTATTAAACAAGTTTTTTGGAATACTGTAGAGGGAGCATGTTTCCGTATTACAAGTAATTTTTTCTTTGAAAAAGTAAAAGTTCCAAAACATGAAAATGAAACCACGTCAATTTTAAACAATGAAAACTTCTTTTAAACAAATATTACAAACGCCAAAGAATTCTTCATGACCTTTGTTTTTCAAATTTCACGGATTTTGATATTTTATACCTAATTCAGTGTTATTTTCAACCAAAAGCTGACATAATTTTTAACAATGCCTGTAATTTTTGACACAAAAAATCAATTTCTCACGTTGCTGACGTGATAAAATGACAATTGATGTTGAATGCAATACTTACGGGAATAAAACTCATTTAATTGAAATCTATAAATTTGTTCCTTATAGTGTAATCATTGATCGTAAGGTGATGAAAGTAAATTAAAAGAAACATCGACACATAAATTCTGATTCTGAAATATAGCAATGCCAAATCCAAATGCAAAATGGATGTATGTATGTATGTATATTTAGGGCAAATGCAAAATGGATGCATTTATATGAGATGGTTTTTAAATAGTTTAACCCAACACTTACCAATACATTTACAGCCATTCTTCACGCTCAAAAAGTGTTTCAAACATTGCCACTTTGCTTTATAGTAGTCAAACTATTATGTCGAACTTAATCCAACCAAAAATTCCAATTGACTTAAATCAAAAAAATTCTAAAAACTTGCTTTTACTACTTGCTTCACCAAATGTAAGTTTGTGGAGCTTCTCCTAATATTTCATTAACTATCTGACCTCTTTTAAAGTAGTATTTTAACTCAAAAGTTCAAGTTGAACAATCGTTGAAAAATATCATTAATAAATTGTATTACAAAGTATTGTTAAAAGTCAATTTAATATTCACACGTTCAAAAACAATCATTTCAAACGTTGAAATTTTAAAGTGTTTTATACACTGCACAGTTTTCTTTAAACTATTAAGTTTTGTCCCCAAGAATTTATTAAATTAAAAATCATGGTGCAACTGAAAACAATACTGAACTACAAATAATAAACCCAAGGAATTGAAGACTTCTACGTTTTCTTAAGGTATCTTGCTTTTATGTACTTGCTTAACGATTTTCCTAATTTAACCGAATGGCAAGTAATAAGTCAAAACACACGCTGTTAGAGTAGTGTCTAAAACCTTCAAGCCACTCCCTAGTTTCAAATTATATATTCATAGATATTCTGCAACATTAGATTAATGGGATTTTAATATATTTACGACTTATGTGCTACTAATACGACTAATATATATGTGCTAAAGAGTCTTTTCCAAGTGAATGCTTAGCTTTCAAATATCACATTAGTTTTATCTAGCCTGACAACAGCTCATGTCCTTATGTACAAAAATATACAACGAACGTAAACGTTCAGCATGGCAGATGATAAATATATATAACCATATAAACGCAATATCTGTATTTTGCATTTCATAGTGCTTATCGTTTAGGACATGATAAAATCTATATGAAGTACTGTGTGAAGCAGTATTATTAAAGACTGGGCAGCATATAAACTGGCGTGCACAAAGTCCAACTATAAAAACTTTTACATAATATCGTATTTTAGCTTCATCAAAGCCTACGAGCTCCTACAGCTATGAAATGGTGACTGCGAATACATATTTCCAAGTGACATGATTTTAAGCCAAGTCTATTCTTATAAACTAGATAAATCTTTTTTTACTCAATAATTGATACAGTAGAAGTTTGACGATCCCGTATTTAAAAATAGTGACTACGTTATCCAATCATGATCAAATCTTTCCGGTAAAATTATATATTAAGGAGAATTTATTATAGGAACTCTAAAAAACGGACATTATATTTCATTACAAGTATTTTCTAGTTTTTACATACATATGAAAAGGAACATTAATTGTTGTTCAGAAATTATCACTACATCTTCAAGAATCATCAGATAATAGGCTCTACAACGTATAGTTAAAGCTACCTCTAGACCATAGCTTGAACTTTTATGATTTAATCACATCCAAACCATCCTAAAATACCAAATTGTCCTTAGTAAGAGTTGTAACCTTGTGTTAAAAGGACCTATAATCATGGCGTCTTCACTAGTCTACAAAGCTAATGATATCAACCAGTTTTTCAACAACTACAAGTTTCCAAAATTTCCAATTTACTGGAGTAAAAAACAAAGAAAATGGAATTACGGAAATATTCATTCATGGAAAACATATCTAGGCCTTTGTTTCGTAGTGCATGTACTATTTACCATTCCTTTGGGGATCTACAATTTATACCACATGCTGTTTGGCAACCCTGCATTGTTCGAACTGCAACACAAATTTGCCGCTGTTATTTATGTACAGCTGAACTTAGCAGTAACCTTGTTTGATTTCGTGAGCTTGGCATTTGGTAAAGATATTGTGGCTTGCTTGAATTGGTGCTACAAAGCAGACGAAAATATGTCAATGAATAACGCAAATCTATTTTTATCAAACCGAACTGCATCAAAAAACGAATTTAAATTCGTTCAAAGAAAATCACTCAAAAGTATCAAAAGTGTACGTAACCTTACAAATATTAGAAAACCTCACTCGATACCGGAACCATTTGATACTTTAGGAATATTAATGATATCGTTCGTTATTTTAGCCAATTTTCTTGTACCAATTATTGCTGTGGCTGTCGTAATTGTTAAAATAGACCCATTTCAGGTCTACGTAATATTGCATAAAAATGAGTTTGAAGACAAGCTTTGGATGTTCCAATTATTCATAATGGTTTTATTACCAATGCTAGGCCATTGGGTTCTGACATCCACAAAAACATTTATATTGCTCGTATTTGAATTGACGGCGGTTTTCCTGAACATTGTTAAACGTTTAAAACACAGAAAAGTTAGTTATAATAATATACGTATTCACAAGCAATTATTAGTAGAAAGGTGTATTCTTTACAAGTTTGAAAAATTCTTATTAACTTTAGGACTCACGATAGTGTTTCTCATTTTGGTAAGCACAATAAGCATTACAATAATTTCGTTTAAATTAGAAAATCTACCTCTCTTGGCGCTTTCTTTTTGTACGTTTTCAATTGCTTTAACCTTGTCATCTTACGGTTTTCATATTTGCTGTTCTATTAACGAAGTATCCGTCCAAACATTCAAACCTTGGCTTTGTCAAACAGTTGGGAAACCGGATGGGTATGTGGTTTTGTGTCGAATTATAAAAAGTTGCAAGCCTTTGAGTGTCCCTGCAGGAGAAATGGGAATCATGGATAGGGAAATTAAATTGACTTATTTTGGGGCTGTTTTTGAATGTACGATTGATTTATTAATTTTGTCAGACAATGTGTTGAAGTGAATATTTTAATTTTACTTCGGTTAATGCACTGTATGAATTTCGAAGATATTTTATACAAAAGGCAGATGTAAAAAACAATGCAAAATGATATGAGAGTTTGGTGTTACTTTTTTAATACTCGTTTCAGTAAAAATTAAAGCAGCTAATTAAATTCAGTTTTGAAATCTGATTTTAAAATTGATTTGATTGAAAACTTAATTATTGCAGCGAGTCAGCAACCAATTTCATATATCGAGCATATTTTCAGATGTTGAATGATAAGTAATAACGTAGAGTTGTTACCCAAATGGCATACATATGAACCATTATCCGACATTACAAATGGTTATTTATAATAACTAACCGTTTTACCTCTTGTATGTGAAAATAATTAAATGCTATGAATGTCGTTGTGTAACAGTTACCAAAATATTGTATTTCAAAATAAATAGTCGAGTAAATAATATTTGGATAAAACTGGATTTCGCCAGTCATTTTTGAATTTACAACTTATTTTATTTCTCGTCGACATTTGTTTGTGTAATTAACGGACTGAATATCACTACACCTAAATTTAAAACTTAAATTTGTAAGGTTCTTTCTCTTCTTAGTAATATATCATTTGAATGACTGAGAAGCCTCATAATTTCTTTCGAACTTTCAAATCGTTTTGTGGTACAGGTAGTTCTGGACATGGAAGTTGAAGTGTCAGATTAGATGTTATTCAAGGAAGGATATGTTAAGATTACTTTATTACAAACTGCTCATGTTTGTACGATAAACATCCTTATGTTCTTAATTGTACTAATTACTCAATTGATTAACAGAATTAAAATGTAGTTAAAAAACAAAATAGTATTATAGTATTACTAATGTAAGTCGTGGGCTATCTTAAACATATATGTGCTTAAACAAATTTTAAATTTGACTTTGAAATGAGTGTGCTTTAAATATAACATAGCTTGTTGTCTACAGAGGTATTTTAGCACAGGGTTACATTTAATTCGCTTATTTGGACATCATTTAAACTTAACCTTAACAAACTTTACTTTTTTGTAAATTAATATGTTATGTGGAGTCCAATATATTGCTTTATTTGCCGATTAAACGAAAAATATACTTTAATAGATAACTTAAACTTCAATAAAAATTAACAGCATTCAACTAAATTCATTATGAAGCACAATATTATTTATAAGTAAATATGTTTTAGAATTTATAACAGGAATCCCGCAGAGTAAGTAGCTACAGTAAAATTATTGTCGTGCAAGCTTTTTAATCAAGGCAGTACACATTTCCAAAAAATCCACAATATTTTGCTGACCTCCACTTGTGGCTCCAGCAGGATTAGATGATGCGTTAGCTCCACCATTATCCTTAGCTTTTTCTTCAGCATTCAAGCACTTGAAGTCCAAAAGAAAACTTTTGTAGTCCACTTGATACAACTGCAATGATATCACAGTCGCATTCCCAGGTTGTGACTTTCGTCTTCGACAGTTCAAATGATAAGTATTGATAATTTTCCATTCAAAGTCCATTGCCTTCATAGCATGATAAACCTCATTCATGATATCCAAAGGTTTGCTCTGCGAACGAATGCCAAGATGCCAGCTGTTTCTTTTAAAGGTCGCTTTACTAGCTGCTACTCTCTCAAAAAAGGGAGCATGCTTCGCAGAGTTAGGACCAACAGGACTTGGCGACCTAACAATCGGATACTTTTCACAAACTTGTTTCTTTTCAGCTTCTGCAGCCAAATCTGCCGAAGAAGGAAACAAGTAATCAGGTAAATCCTGACTAAACCAGTTATATTTCTTGATATCTTCAACTGTCGCCCTTTTCATAGGATCCACTTGCATCATGTGACGTAGCAAACCAGTCACTTCCCTGTTCATGTTTTCAGGAATGTGGAAAACGCCCTGCTTAATTTTTCTGAAGAGAGTGCCCACATGCATATCATCAAATGGGAGATGGCCACATAGCAAAACATACAAAATCACTCCACACGACCAAATATCCACTTCCGGTCCAGCGTAAAATTTTCCCGAAATAACTTCCGGTGCTGCATAGTTCGGTGAGCCACAGCTTGTCTTAAGAAATTCGCCGTCATACATCATGTTTGACAAACCAAAGTCGGCGATTTTAACATGCTGATAGTTTGCATCCAGAAGGAGATTTTCAGGCTTTAAATCTCGATGAACAATCATATTTTTGTGGCAGTAGTCAACAGCGGAAATAATTTGCTGAAAGTATTTCCTTGCTTGAGGCTCACTAAGCTTTTGATGTTCTAAAATGTAGTCGAATAGTTCTCCACCAGATGCATATTCCATTATCATGAAAAAGTCGGTTGGCGTGGAAATAACATCGTAGAGCTTTATGATGTGTGGATGGGAAAAAGATTTGAGGTTCTGGATTTCACGTTGAATTTTCTCGACGACTTTGAGAGCTCGCATTTTTTGACGGTTGAGGATCTTAACGGCAACTTGTTCTTGGGTTTCTTGATGGCGGCCAATTTTTACTTTTCCGAATGTTCCAACTCCCAAAGTTTTGGTGAGAATGTATTGACCGATTTTGACAACTGGTTGAGCAGTTTTTAAAACTGGGGAGCTTTGAACGCTGTTGCCTGAAGATTTGCTATCCTGCCCCTTGTTTTGAATGACACCTTCAAAACTTGTTTTTATTGCATTTTCTGCGACGAAAACACTGTCGATTGATTTGCTCAGGTTG
>JAQFXM010007392.1:0-11916 GCA_034693345.1 Entomobrya multifasciata
GATGAATCGCTTCATCTTCGTAATAAATTGTTTAAATGCATGATGGATGCCTTGCTAAGACATCGAAAAAGATGAAAGCCCGATTAAGCAAACATTTTATATTCGAACGAATGGAATTTAATCATTTATTAGTAAAGAGGGGAAATAAGAGCTATTATCTACCTTTTATATTAAGTATTAAATCTTTCACTTGTCAATTTAATTATAGTTTGCATTTTTATTCTGCATAGCTGTGTGTTTCTACACATATATGTGTCACGAAAATTAACACGTGAAACATTGTAACTGGTTCGCTTATTCGCATTCACTTACAAGTTAATTTTAACTTTAATTCTAGTATTTGTCCTTCAATTAAACATTCACAAAACAAACATTTACAAAACGTTGTTTATTTATTTATTGCACAATGATACAAGGAGGAACACGAGGAGAAAAAAACTGTACACATACACAACCAAGAATACACAGAAAAATGTATTCCTCTTCACTCAAACCTTTTTGAAAAGTAGTATGTATTTTATAACTAAATCACATCTTCTTGCAATCTATCAACATGTTGGTACTTTACGATGATACTCAAGGTACAAGAGGACGGAGAAAGTTGATGCGCATAAGTTTTGAACCACTGAACTGAAACATACTTCTGAAACGTTTGTATGTACTTCAATATTGTAAAATAAGTCAATTTTAAGCGAATGTCGAGGTTTGTGCGTAGTAACTTTCTGAGAAAACTGTATTTCCATCTTTTTTGTTGTACATATTTCTTTTCTATAAAATATGAACAAAATTGGACACCTGGTGAAAGTTATCTCTCTCTTATGGAATAGTTCTATTTTCTACGGATACATCCACATACATTTCAGACATACAGTAATATCAAACCAGTCAGTTCAGTTTGCGGCAACAACTTTTATTGGTTTTGTTACATGTAGTCACTGAAATGTATTTCAAAAAAAAAGTTTTTAACAAAAACCTATTATATTTTTTACACTACTTCAAATTTATGATGGCATTTTCTCTTTTTTATCGAATGTATTTTCACATAAATATTTTTACCCTTCGTACGTGCAGATATATTTATCATAAAATAGTAAAGATTGACGATACTCGAACGTATATGTTTTTACAATGCTCCAAATATGTAGACAGTTTTATGGAGAAATTGTTTCAGGAGAAAGTTTGTAAGAAGATTATAAATTTAATATTTTAGAATGTAGCAATAATAACTCCACATTATTCTACAGGACAGAAATTTAAAAATGGTATAATTTAAACTTTTTACTGGTGTATCTGTACTATACACAGAGCTATTTTGAATGGCCAAATATATTGCTTTCTTTTGTCTGACAGGAATCAAATCGATCTCTATCCAGAACTTTGCAACACGGAAATTTGCATCAGTTGAGAATCTTTTGAAGCATCAACGCTTTGAAGCATTTGGTTGGATGATTTCGTTATAAATATTACGTATCATGCCTATGAATAAGGTGGTGTGGTACAAAACAATATGAATAGACCATTCCTACGTATAAGCCAATAATAACGGGCAAATATTGATTTAGGTATTAGCTTGTTTTGAGTGAAAGTTTTGTGTCGTCACGCCCGGACGAAAATGCCAACTTTGCGATTGTTATTTGAGTGTGCGAAACAGAGCCAAACAACGTATGAGGTATGAAGACATTTTATCAGCTAGCAGATACAAAAGTTCCTTCCTCGTAATCCAAGCGAATACTATCAGCGAAATCGAATGGATGACTGTTTTGTAGCAAACAGTGTAAATTTACTCTACCATTCCAGGGAAATGTATTGTACAATATATTTTTGGTATTACTTTGTTGAGCGTAGTGGTGCGGATAGGTCACACTAGAGTAGCAACGAAAAGAAGTTTGTGCCCTAAGGAAAGGGAAATAGGACATGGATATCAAAAAATTACCCAGCAAACTGGTGTTCGAATTGGAGGAGCACGGTGAATGGACGAATTCTCTAACAAATCAACGGGATCAGGATTTTTCTCTAAATCAAAAAATTTCTCCAGCAACAGCGAAAGTTTAGATTTGGTTCTTGTACAATTCTGAACAATGTTTTACGAATCGCATCAGAAAATTTCCTTGTCGGTGCTGGGAAAAGTAAGTCGAGCAAATAAATGGTCATTTTATGCAGGACCTTTGCCAGTTGCTAGAAGTACATGCTAAATAGTCTCGTTTCGTTACGCACTGTTGAGTACGTATATATGTAGCTTTCTCACATTAACAAATTTGTAAGCTATAATAAATCGAATAAAATGACAATAAAACCATTTTTATTAAATCAAAACTATCATGTTCGAAAACATGCTTTAAATTATAGCTTTTCAGGAACATACTAACTCAAAAAAATCTAACAATTTTATTACTTCACTATGAGAAGAAGATGTTAGAAATGAAAATTTTATGTCTGCGTAAAGTATTAAATGTCGACCGATCTTTCATTTCGCCACTGTAAAAGCGACAATGATACTGACGAGGACAGAAATTTTACTTTTTGATATTTAATACTTGATATGAAGTGTGTTTCATGTAATTAATAGGATAATAAATCCTTTCGTAATTAGATAATAAATTCAACATTCGTCTTGAAGGATATAAATGAGAACTTCGTCCTTATTTTGTCAGTCGTGCATTTGCACTTTCTCGCTACGGGTCACTGGCTTTCTCTAGAGAGAATTAAGGAAAGAGAAAACGGTATTTAACGATATGAAATTTACATTCCTTTAAGCTAAAAGGCCTAACACACAGCTCAGCTACCGAATGGTCACAAAGATGAATCACATGTACATAAATAAATAAGGAAGAAAGTGTGAAACGAGGAAAGTGTAAACTACAGCAGCAGTGAAAATCCAGCAGCATCCCGCGAACTAGTTTTGTGAGTTGTAGAAATTGTTTAATGGAAGTAATGTGAACCTCTTAGTAAGATATTTGTGGTAGTATAGTAAGCACGAATGAACTATCTAGTAAAAAGTGAAATTTTGTGCTCAACTTTCCCCAAAGTAAAATATGAGCAAAGTTGTAATAAAATAGCACTGCACGTATACATGTATATGGGGTATGAGGTAGAAAATGGAAAATTCATGCTGAAGTATAAGTTCCAAAAAAAACCATTCTAGTTCCCCATTTATATATATGTTTATTACTCCCAATTTTAAGCTCTTACGAAGAAGTGAACCAACTAACCGACTTTTCTATATTACCTACCATCCATATAAAATACTTATAAGTCTTATTATCCACTTGTGTAAGCTAAACTACTGTATATACATATTTACAAGGTCTGAAAGTGCGAAGAATGCTTGATTCTTTTTTCACTCTTTTATATCACAGATTCTCTCAATTGCTTCACTGCATCACTGGAAGAAAGTAAAAGAGTTAAACGAAAAAGTGAGGGTGGTGGTGGTGGGTTGTTCAATAAGAAAGGGAAACTTGGTGAGCAGAGATGAACAGAAGTGTCAGCCAAACCAACCAAGCAATAACACTAGTGCCATTTTTCGCTCTCACTCTGAAATATATTCTCAACAGAGGCTGTTGACTTGTGTTGTGTTTTTTTGTACGATATATAGAGACTCTCGCCTAGCATAACTTATTTCGCTTGCCTTTTTCGCTAACAGTTGGAATTCTGTAAGAATTTCATGATGATAATCAAGACGGGCAGTTTTGCAAGTTTGTACATACTGTGTAGTTTTCCCAAGACATCCAAAGACTACTTGGTTTGGTCAATCATTCTACTACACCAAATTTTCCTTTTTGTATGAAATACGCCTAAAACAGCTCATAACACATCGATCTTCTATTTAAGTAAATGGAAAGAGGAAGAGAATATAGAGGAAAATTTTCGTCTTATTTTATACACTTCACTTTGCCTTGATTTTCTTTCCTTGCCATTTGCAAAAACTTGTTAACTCGACTTTCCTTCTACTTCGCTGTTTTCATCTGTTTCGTTTGCAAAAAGCATCGAATCATTACCATCATCACAATAAGTGCATAGCTCAAAGCCTTCAGAGAAAAACAGAATTTGCTTCTTTGTGGTTCTATCCTCTTTTCTCTTTTTATCACTTTTTTTTCTTTTCGGTTTATAAAGCAGCTTATATAATGCTTTTTACAAAATAGAGAGAAAATCGCACGTATGAATGCATGCATGCAAGGATGAATTTATGGATATCGTAATGCCATGCATGCAGGATGTTTACAGCTACTTTTTCAAATGAAGTTGGTTTCATCTCTCTCTTTTGTGTGCCATTATTCTGCTTTTTCCTTTGTGGAAATGTGAGCTTTAAGCGAAATGCTGTCATACATTTTCCTTCCCTTTCTCTTTTATAAATGCTTTATCATTACTTTTTGCTCATCCGCATTTGTTCTTTGTTGTGCAAACAAACAAGTGCACATATATTTTCCACTTTTATTATGTAAGTAAAGGAGGGAGGGAAAGTGTACTCTATAAATATTGAATATATAGGCATTAAAATGTAAAAGGATGAGATGAGTGCTGAATGTGTGTGTGTTTGTATATTATGCGAATATGGATGGTGTTAGCTTAATGTGTTTGTTCTGCCATTTCAATGCTGTTGATGTCGAGCTCTTACTACCACTACGCTCCCTTATTATTGTTAATTTTAGCGTTACTATTATTGCTACTATCACCATTAATTTTTGGGTATAAGAGTTTTGGCCTGGTCTAGTATTTTGTAATGATGATACATAGTAAAACAACAACAGAAGCAAACATTGTTATAGATTTTAACAAAATAAGCAAAAGAGGCGGAAAGACAGCATCTTGGCCTGGTCTGGTCTAGTGGATGCCACTTATTTACGGAATTCTCACCAGCGCTGCCACATAGCTGTTTTTGTGCTAGAAGTCTTGCTGATGAAAAATGAGTGGTTGTAGAGATACAATATACAATAGACGACCAACAAGCGAGGTGGAATTAGATGCATGCATTGGAAGGGAGGATCAATAAAGAATTTCCGGAAAACAAAGAACGATGCAGTCAGTGTAATGCCCTAGTCACTAGTGAAGGAAAAAATATGGCAAAAACCCTATAATCATACCCCATTGCTTCACTAGGAATTGGAATGTTTTGTCCTAATGGCAATATTTGTTATTATATATCAACGCGAACTCAGACAGACATGCCAATACATTCGCTGTTTTCACTCCTTGTAAGCTTACACCAAATTTGGTGGGATGATGTTGAAACATAATATCAGTCGGAGGAGCAACTATTTTTTTCTTTGTGTCTTTCTCACTCTCCCTCTCGAGAGAGATACTTTCTTGTGTCAATAATACATTACAGCTTATTTCCTACAGAAAAATACATGGTATCAAGACAAACAACTAAGGAACAGGCATTTTTATTGCATACCAACACCAAAAGCTATTGGCGAGAAGCTCGGGTATTGTTTCAACAGAATTTTATGAACCCCGTGAGAGATACTACTTGGTTTGGTGGAATATAAGATACAAAAACTCATTATTTTGTATTATATACAAACTTGTAGTATTTTTTCTCATTTTACGTAGGGAAAGCAAGAAGAAAGTTAGCTTTATTTTATGCAAAAGATTGTATTATGTATAGTTATTTTACATGGTTCTTTATGGAAAGGTTGAATCTGTGTTTATTGTTGGGCTTCATGTAAATACAAATAAGTTGCGTCTTTTTTATTACTATTATTGCAATAACAAGTGTGGTGGTTGTGTAAGTTAGTGTGTGTAAAACTTGTACAATGTTCGTACTCACTTTTATTTATTCATTTATTCCATTTCATCTCCATCATATCATCGTACTCGCATGCTCATCACACGGTCGTTCACTATACTTAAAATACAATAGCTTGTAATGTGCTACCCCATTATCATCAGTTTCCATCAATCCAACCCAAAACCCTACTCATTTTATCAGCCAGGCGTAACTGGTTGAATCTCGAAGGGTATTTTTCACTAATGAGAAAATAACAAAAATGCTCTCAAAAGCGCAAATAATTCTACATGTATTGGCTCTCTCGCTTAAAAGCTTCAAGGGTTCATTTCCACAGCTTGTATCAATATCCCAAAACAGCCAAGGGAAAAAGTAGAACAACATTGAACATTAGTACAAAAACTTGTGTAACAAAAAGTATTTCTCCTGAAACCGAGGTTTTAATCAAGCTAAGTAGAAAAATAACAAAAATGCAAAAGCTGGAAAAATCTATATAAGCTGAAAAATATGTGCATACATTACATGTACACATTTTTAGTATAAAATTTCTGTATATTCTACATGTGTAATTTTTATTTGCACATACTTCAATATGAAGCTAGCTCCAAGTTCGACGTGTTATTGTAAATCACAAGACAGTTGAGTGGAGGATGAAGAGAAATGTGTGGAAATCAAGATCTTTCGATAGTGTGGCAGTTTGAAACATAAATTGGATGATGTGAGGGCATATAATATACCTATTCGCCTTAAAATCAATACAAGTTATAAAATGGTCAATGAATCCACCCACCATGAATTCATGCATGTAGACTTTAATGTAAAATGCATGAATTCAGGAAAGACATGAAGGCTCAGCTGCAGACTTTGTTGTGTGACTCAGTGGAGTTCGAACATGGTGGTGGAACCCGCTGGGTTAATATCCTTTTCATATGTACTACAAAGAAGTACTACTGGGGCAGCGGTGGTGGTAAAGCAAACGACTTGGTAAAAAATAGTATCCTATATTATCTTATCATATGTGATGCGCTTACTTTCCCTAAAAAGTAAACGTATGACTTGAATGAATAAAAGCATTCACTCGACTTACCATTTGGATTCTATTCATACGTCATCTCGTTAACATAGCCATTTTATTCCTTCAGCGACGTTGGTAATTCGGATTTTTATCTCGTCACAAGCGAAAAAATGTGTTACTCTCTACGGAGAATTATGCTCTAGAAACTTGCAAAAATGGTAAATTTTTATTCGTACACGAAAAGGAGAAGAAAGTCGGACTATTTTTAGAACTGTTTCTTCTGAGCTCTTGGAGATGTATATTTTTTTTCTCATCTGGCTCTTTTAGTGGAATTATTAAGTTTAAGTTTTTATTGACAAATTTAACAATAACACAAAAAAGGATTTAAAAACATATAACTCAGTTGTACACTTAGCTGTACTTTTGTAGAATATTGCTACATGCGCCATGTCGGCTTTTCCTCTTTACTTCAGCACGTTAACATCTTCCAACTGCTCTCTTTCGTTCCTTTTCTACTTTTACTTTGTTTTTAAGAGAATTTTTTTGGACAGAAGATAGAAGAAATGAAAGTAGTGTAGAAAAATGGCCTAATAATAACCATAAAAGTTGCGTGGTCGGATTAAACTTGCTGAATGAGAAATTGCATGAGTGGATACAAAGTATAAGGATATATTTTGAGCTGTGTAGCAGGGGCGATGGTGCATGGGAGCAGGCTATTCAGAAAAATTAAAAAGTTTGTGGCCAACAAATTGAAATCAGCTTGTAAGAGTTGAGAATTTACGTTCACTATATATTATATACAGATATTTTCTGTATTTTTAAAGCTGTTTTCCATTAGGCTTTTTAGACAATACGACAGCAGCACCAGATACCTAAAAAATGTCGGTCCGTGGATTCAGGCTGTCGTTGCTATCTTATTAGTTGTAAAAATATGTCGCTCATGTAACTCTTTTCATCTTATGTATACATTTTTATATCCTTCTTGAAAAAAGGGGTTGAAATGTTGATAACTTTGGTATATTTAATAAAAATGTATCTTGAGAAATATTAGAGAATGTGGATGTTGTAAGCATACTTTTTACTTGAGGATATAATAGCGTCATTGAAAGTTTTCGTTGAAGTTGTACTTATGAATGGACGGGTTATACGAACTTTAGTTATTTAGAGCTGTGCTAGACGGACCAAATGAAACGGTACATAGTTTTAAACAATCTTTTGTTCAAGTTTCTTCTTTTTTGAAAAAAACGTAGGGGTAATATACAAAAACCAATACCTATGCTGCAACAACTTTCATTTCTTTAATTCAAACATAAAGCACAAAAGCGCACACACGTCTATGGACTTTAGTGCATTCGTTGGAGTTCGCTAAATTAGGTAATTAGACTTGTGGCGAGTCATACAAAGAAATGATCTCTTTTGTTGTCCATCATTCATTTGTAACTCCATTCAACAAAACTAATACCCCAACATACATTATACACATCAAACTAATAAGCCAATTTTCGCATGGAAAATAGCCTAGATCGAAATCCCATAAAATGGATCTGAAGCCCTTAGATTTTCAAGCATAATAATAATGATGGATGAAGGTTTCATGAAATGAGAATGTTTATGAATGGATATTATTTTGATATATTATTTTTCTTAGCGTGATTAATTTTACATGCATTCATTTTGTAGAATTATCTGGTGTACATATGTGTGTATATTTATGGTGAATTTTCGTGTATTATGGAACAACCACAAATCGTATAGTAATTTGAGAAAGTGAAAGATTTTTCTTTGGGTACACTTCACATTTCGATGTTTTATAAGAGTTCTTTTACATGGGCATTTTTGTAGATCCGTGAATCCAACATATATGACATAACATGAGAATTTTCTTGTCAGAGTTAAAGGAGCAAACACTTTCCCTTTTTAAATGTTTTTTCATAGGATTTCTTTCTTTTATTGCATTCTAAATAAAAAGCATTACGAAGGAATAGTAAACTGAAAGATGGCTTGAAGGAAAGTAAAAGCAGCCGACAGAGGAGAAAATAAACAGCATGGTGTTTGGAGAGTGAAAGAAAAAAGAAACCAGAAAGTTTGGTGAGTTAGATAAGCATTAAACAAGCTACAGCCTTTCTTTTAAAAATCCATTTTGATGTATACCTACCCTTTTAGAAGCTTTTGTCGACAAAAACTGACAAAAAACACGACCACAGTGTGAATTTAAGTAAAAAAAATTATTTTGGGGGTATGTACATAACATTTTCATGTTCTGTATATATTTCTTGTAAACATTCGCGATTGTTTTTATAGTACAATACTATGTCAGAGCCGCGCAAAAAAAGTAGAAGCTTCAGACCAAGCAGAATCACATAGTCAGATTATTTGTGAACCTGACAAAAATCTTGGAAGTTGTGAGACATTTTTTGTCAAAGTGGCCCAGGCATTCCTGTACCAAATCGTCTAAGCATATAAGAAAGAAAAATAGAGAAAAGTAGTTAGTTATTTACACGACAGCCTACTAAAGTTTTGTACGTGCATCAATATGGATTACACAAGCATACTGCCCCATTTCGCTGTATTCATCAAGAAAAAAACTTATTATCTAGGAGGAGCAACTTTGTGTAATAGCAAGTTACATGTTCTGTATGTTTCAGATCAGAGAGAGTGGGAGAAAAATGGCTTGTGGTCTTGAAATATATGCCTCCTTTTTCACTTGACGTGTATAATTCTACACGTAAGCATAACCAAAAGAAAGTTGTGTGTAGAAATATGATGTACTGGTTGGTTGAAAAGAGAGCGAAAGCAAATGAAAATAAGTAGCAAAAGGAAATTTAGTCAGAAAGAGGAAAAGAATCAGACAATCTAACAATATGCCTAAAAGTTCAACTTGCCACCAGCTGCCGTGCATCATATCTTTTTCTTTATTTTTTTCTCTCTTTTTTTGTCTAAGACTGAAATAATGCATTGCTTTGCTTAAAAGCTTAGAGAAAATACCACACATTGTGGAATAGAGTATACTTGTACATATGCGAAGCAGCGTGATCATATGCGGGGGCGAATTTCGGCTGTGAATTGTTCCAAAGTTTAGTATTCTTCATGCTATGTACATAAGCTTTGCAAAAAGTTGTTTTTCATTCTACCATAAACTGAAATATGCCGTCGTCTTTTTAAGAACGCTCATGATGCGGCAACAAATAAGTTTCTTTAGTAGTTCCCCCGATAAAGAAATATTGATCTACGCCAAGGGGAAATAAAAAAACATTTTTGCAAGTCTGTCTTGCCTTGAGGTATGCATGTAATGCTAGTCATATAGTTGACATTCTTTGATAAATGTAAGCAAAGAACTGACATAATATTATCATATTATATTATGCTTTATAATATCTTTTTGGAGACAAACAAAAACAATTATTTATGGGAAGATTACTAGGTAAATGAATCATCGTGAGAGATAATGCCTATATACCCACTTTTGAATTTCAGTTCAGTGCACTAAACAACGAGATAATATATTTTCTAATATTGTCATGCTTTACCCATTACCTTTCCGTTATTAAATAAATCAACATGAGTTTATATATAGACTACAAGGTAAGTTTTCCCACTACGCATTGATGCAAAAGAAAAACAAAATAATCCAAGGTAATTATCATTACACAAGGCAATTCTACCGTTACGCCAAAACTGCGTCTACCTACAGGTACAAAAATATTATTGTGCGTAGGCATAAATAAATAAATGTTTATCTATCACAACATCCCACCATTATACGCCATTGTATTATAAAAGGGCGAGGGCACATATATTTCTCCGGAGTCAAGAGAAAGTGTAGGTTACCAAAGCATACAATGCATAATTTAGTACACTGGAGAAAAAATAAAAATATTTAGTGTGTTACACAAAAGAGAACAAAGCAGAAACAATAATGTCTTCCTTTAATTCTCCATCTGCAACATTAAGCATTGTACAATACTGAATGGAGCGTTTGCATAATGGTATCGTGTAGCAATATCAGTTTATATGTTTTTGGTGTAGTGATGAGCATTAGATATAACTTTTTATTGTGTGTAACATTTTCATGGTAAAATGGGTCTATGAGCCATCTGCAGGGTTGCGGTAAGTAAACCAAGGACGATCTTCTCTGATGGGCTCTTTACAGTTCTATAAACATTTGCGAGACATTAATGAACCCGTTGACTCATTTTATTCCACCACTGTATGGCAAACTAATCTTGTTAAGTATTCAAAAGACTACATATTTGTACTTGGCGGCCACGTTTGTGTCGTTGTGGAAGTAATACTGGGGGATAATTTCGGAAAGAAAAAAGTAAATTGCAATGTAAGAGCAATACTCAAAAGGGGAACTATTTCTGGTTATGTTAGTAGGTGGGTGGGTGTACAGCAACAGTAACTTATTGCAACAAATTGTCGAACAAAACCACGAAATATTAGGGAAAGGGCTTATTAAGGACTATAAATTTCCTTAGATGACTCTGGGTTTTGTGTTGGAGCAACTTAAAAGGTTAACTTTATGAGCTCATCAAATAACCGAATGGATAATAAAACAGAATGTTCGGCAATTGCCCGAAATTTGAGATAAACCTGGATTTTATTTATAAACAAAAGTAGATTAGCATAATGTTTGGATGTCGTACATTCATGTTAAGTAACATATCTTCAGGCCCATGATATGCATAAGGGTGGAACAGCATATAGTACTCTTTCACAGAGAGGCAATTTGTGGGCGACAAAGTGGTTTAGATTTTGTTAACGTTCATGTTGCTAAAAATTCTTTGATGTGATGTGACATCTACTTTTTAAAGTAAAGTGTTTTTACAGGATTTTGGGTAAATGGATATTTAACCGTATTACCATCCGTGTGGCAGAATAAACAACTTTCAATTCGAAACCACAATCCCAGTAAGTATTAAGTCAACAAAATGGTGAACAAAAATAAGTATGTTCATAAATTAGAATCAATTGTCTAGTAAATTGAATGACATTGAGTGGTAGAAAATTGTGCATTAAAATTACTGGTACTTTTTATTTCCATTCCTCGCATAGAGATGCCTTGTATGCATACATCCTTCAATGAAATTGAGTTGGACACGAATTTTTGATGAAAACACAAGTACGCTGCATTCAAGTCAAATCCTCTGCAGATGACATTAATTTATGAAAACTT
>JAQFXM010007393.1:0-11915 GCA_034693345.1 Entomobrya multifasciata
CAAAATTACCGTTTGACTAAAATGTTATTCGACTACATTTTTTAGACTAAAATGTCATTCGACTACTTTTTTTTCGATAAACTCCCCTAAGACCTAATGCACACATATGTTAAACATGCATACAGTTTCACGAGAGTAACTCGAATTTCCCATTTACGGTATAATTTATCCAAAAATGTATAAAAATAGCGGCAGCAATTATTTTAATGATACGTGAAAAATATTGCTATAAGATTACATTGTTTAATGTACCATGAATAAGAATATGTTTACATCATATGTGTACTCGTAGTTTTTCCGACTAGCTTGTTTTCTTAATTAATTTTGTATACGTGAAACAAAATCGAGTGGAAAAGTTAACGGGAAAACAAAAATAGTATCACACAATAGAACTCTATTAGTTTTTATGGGTTTTCGCAATGATCTTTGTTTACAATTCGACAAGTTATGGTACAAATGGTGTCTCATTGAAAGACCCTTCATTAAGTTTAAAGTATTACTGTAATTTCGTAGTGCTTAGCGAAAGTAGGCACGAGAAACAATATTTTCGGGTTCAATTTCAGTGTGATTTCTGCTAAAGCGGTATTGTCTTAGAAATAAATACGATAACAAAATATTTAAAAAGTTGCTTCGATAAATCGGTGAATTTTAAACAACTTATTATTTGTCGAATATTAACAACTTTTTGTCTTATTCTTGCAGGTTGAACAGCTTTAAGGAATTCTAGTGAGGACATCGTCAACCACAAATTTGGATTTAATGACCTTGACATTTGTGACAAAAAACTCAAGTTTTCCTGCTTCCTTATACATTTCGACTAATCTTAACAAGACGAGCTAACATTTATGTTAAGTAATTTACCCAGTGAAGTGCTTATGTTATAGTCAAAATTGATTCTGTAATCTGAAATGCATCGGACATATGATACTTACAGTTTACAAGTTCGAATTGGAAACGGAAAAAAAGAAAAATAGAAGGCTGTGAAAACTGTAAAAGGAATCTGGATGGATTTAAAGCTTTTCGATATCCATATTTTCATCTTAACAGGTCAGTTTCTTAATAATATGTATTTTTAATTAATTTTCACAAAAAATAACACATACACTTAATTAATAGATTAAACCAACGACATTGTATAGATTTGGATTTAGATTTATTGATCAGTACAGAGCGGCAATAGATTACAAGAAAATATTGAAGGGCTCGTCCTCGTCCACATTAACTATTACAGAATTTCATTTAGCCAATAATAAGATAAGATAAGAATATATACAGATTTCAATTTAAATTAAAGTGATAAACAAAGATGGCGAAAGTTTGTAATTTTCATTAATTAAGTCAACAAAATTTGGTATTGGCGATTTTTCGTATCTGACTGTGCTAGTCTTCACTGGAACCAGTAGATTATGTTTCCTAAGTCTTGAGTTTCCAGTGTTTATAGCTGGAAGCCAACTGCGAAATAATATAGATGAGCTATAGGAAGAGAAACCCTAACCAGAATAGAGTAACTCTTCGTAATTGCTTCAAAAAAATCCAGAAATTTTGTATCAAGATGTTTTACCAACTTTTCACAGCAAAATCCGACAAAATACAGATGAATTTGGAGAACGAAAACTAAAAAATTAACTGCCCACCAAATGACAAACTTGTTATAGTACCTAACCAAAGTACAAAAAAAGCTTGTTTATTTGATATATTCTTTGTTCTACTTTTTCTCGCGGTTTTTAAATTTATGACAAGAAAACGAAAAAAATTACAATTGTATGAATGCAAAACTAGAAACACAAGTTTGTCCACAACAGTTTCCATTTTTACACAAATTTTTGCACTTCATCGAATTGTTATTTTTTACACTGGAAAGTCGAAAAAGCCACATAACATTACAAGCACTGTCAGCCGAGTGCAAATGAATATGAAAGTTTGGAAACAAAAAAGCACATCGGCCATCATATTCTACATTATGGTTGCGGTCTCGCTTTGATATACTATTCATTCCTTTAGAATATCTCAAGTTTACATGCACATTGTAAACACTTTTCACAAAAAGTTGGTAGAAAAGCATTATGTTGACGCCACCAAGTTTGCCTTTTTTACGAGAGCGTCTTATTTTGCACGGATATATGAAAAATTGAGTGCATGCATATTATGCAAAATGTCTCCAAAACTTTTAGTTTTCTAAGCAAAGGATACTAACATACAAAAACATTTTGCGGATAACATTTGACATAGTTTCCAAGATCTTTCTTTGTTTTGTCCTTTTCATCTTCTTTACTACTTTTAACACTTTGTTTAATGAAAATTGCACAATGGCGTCAAAAATATCAATGTAGTCATATCACACGAGCAATATATGGCAATTTTGAAAGAAATGACGCAAATATCGGTCGCCTTTTATAATTTTATATGGAAATTGTATTCAAGATTACATATTTACTTTTAGTTTAAAGTTTCAGGGTTTTATGTTATTACAAGTTTTCACATCTATTTGTGTTCTTGCTATTTGGCTGTCCGTTTATTTCATAATTCATTGGTAAAAGCGACAAAAAATATAAACAGAACACACTAAAACAAGATAATTCATTTATATTATTGATAAACTTGGTTTGGCTCATTTTTCTCGACTCATTAAAAACTTTAAAAAATAAATACTTGGGAAATGCGTGAAATATTGTGAAACAGATGTTCTACTTGTTCTAAAGGTTTTACATTTCTTCGCTTTGAGTGGACGACATATGTGGACACTATTCCTTTTTTAGCAACTTATTCTAAAAGAATTCTCTTATTCCACTTTATTCGGGAAAGTATTTGGTTTGGTTTCGGGATTTTTTTTTGCAACGTCCGTTAGAAATCTCTATCAGATACATATTTTCTCAAAAAAGTGAAATTACTGCAACTGATCTCAAATATTTTATTTAGTACTAAGCTTGTTCAATTACACTTCCGAAATAAACAAAATTAAGTATTCGAGACAAGGTTTTTTCACGTTTTTTGAGCAAACGAACTCAAAAATCATTTTTAATGTAATTATGTACTTGCTTTTACCGTCACTAAAACAAATGGAACCAGAACATGCAAATGTTAGAAATATGTATCAGTGTGGCGATTTTCTGTTTCGGGGCAACTTGACACATGTTTCTAGTAAATCTTTGGGGTCATTTACGTAAATTTTAGGGTCAATTACTTAACGTTTAGGGTCAATTACGTAATTTCAAGGATCAATTACGAGAGTTCTTTGTATTGGCCCTCATCTCTCCTGGACGTGCCAAAGGTTCGCGGAGAAAACTTTTGAGCACAAACACAAAGCACTCGGGTAGAAAAGCTTTAACAAGATAAATCAATAGGTTCCACCTTTCATCAAAAAAAATAAGAAACGCTGGGTCATTTTTCCATCAAACTGGATATTCAATCTTGAATTTTACAAACACAAAAAGGGCATTGCAAATAATAGCAAACAGTTGGAATTTACTATATGAAAAATATAATAAACTTTATAGCAATTAAGACAAATAATATAATTTAATACTTACATATATAACAGCAGATCTGTTTAAAACAATAGAGGTGTTATGTTCTACTTTATAATTGTCTTAATAACATTTTGTAAATGAGATTTTGCCATTTTAATTACAAAATATAACTATTACAATACATGTAAAATGATATATTAATAAATAAGCATATCAGAAAATTGGATTTTTACAAGTGATGGGCTCTTGAGCATAAGGTTCTGGCTGAATCCCATATCCAAAACACGAAGGCTTTGCTACAACTATACACGGAAAGTGTATATTGAGCTATTGTTTCCTTTAAATTTCTGAATTGTGTGTTAATTTTATTCTAACAAAATGAGCTTGTTGCTGCTGCTTTATCAAGCTCTACTAGTTTCCCTTAGCATGGGACACACTATGAAAACTTTCCCGACAATTTCCAACTTTAACTACGAAATCTATATTCTTGCCAAAAGAAAAAGTTTTCTGTACATTGATAACCATCAAAGAATTGATATATTACCTCCGAGCCATTCGACCATAATCAGAGAAATAAGTGGGGTTAAAATTTCCAACCACACAACGTCAAAGTTTATCAGTATTACAAAGATTTCCTGACAACGCCTGGGTCTACTGACACAACTAAAATTGCAGCTCAATTCATTGTCATTATTAGTACACAGAAAATTTTCATACCACTGGACAGCATTATATTGCTGAGGGAAAAAGTTCATTCGAGAATTAAATCAGACATATTGGATGGATGAAGCACAAATGTGAAAAATTCTCGGATAGACGTACAGTGCAAATTTTAATGTTAAAGTTTAAAAAACTATTAGACTTGTGAATCATATATTTTCGAAGAACTTTTTTTAAACTACAATTGAGCCTCAAACCTATTCAATTGAATATTTTAGCCGAATGAATTCCTTATTAATTTGAATTATATAGTCTTCGACATTCAAATTTCAGAAGTTTTCCTAAAATGCCTCACACTTTTTCCAGTTCAAGGTTTCCAATTACCTTACATATAAGCAAGAATATGGCATTACTTCATATCCAATCCAGTAGATGTGTACCCTTTCACAAAAAATCATGATGATATTCTATTACAAACTATTCAAACAGGAAATTCGATTACACCAAAACTACATTTGAATAGAATATGTTTAAGAACAAAACAGCATAAAAATAGAAAAAGCATTGAACCGAACACGCATATAATTATATGTGCTTCTTCACACAATTCTAATTTTTGTTCATTCTCTTTGTCAATGTGAAGCATAATATTGCAAAACAATTTCATTACGTTTACCCATTAAAACATTTTGCGTCGTACCATCAAAAAGCGCAGTCAACATGAACGTTTCTTTATATCCCATTCCCATGACAAATGAAAAGCAGCCAGGCAGACACCAAAAACCATTTCAGAATGCTGATGTACTTACTATCACGTTAGTGCATACTCAATGCATTTCACATTTTATTAAATTGTTATTGCTTTCAACTTCTTTTTATTGCGCATCTTTTATAAATTGGACGAATTATTTGTTAAAAGAGAGTATACAGTGTTCACGTGTATTTGATAGGAAACAAAGCACAATGCGTAGTGAAATAACGTTCAATACAATATTTCGCTATTTTGCTTTGGTTGATGGCTTCGTATTTTAATCATTATGACTCACCACATTTCTTGTCTTGTTTACATGAAACATTTCAGGTTAAAACGGCTTTCCTCAAGTTAAGTTGAAATTAGATTAATATTTAACATGAATTTTCACGTGGCAGCTCGCGTCGCTAAACACATGCTCCATAAAATGTATCGGCATTTGAGCAAATATACAAATGGTCAAATTATTCAATTATTTAGGGACAAGTAATGTTGAGCAAAAATTCATAAATTACGGTATATGTCTATAAGAATGGTTAACCTTTTGCACAATCTTGCATAAAGTTGGAAATGAAACCTGGTTTTTCTGCCTAATTTTCGTACTGTAATTCAAATGGTTCTTTAGTAAAAAAAATTTACCGTTGTTCTAATTTTCTAAACTTATTAATCATGAAAAGGGGCTATATATGTATGCATAGTGACTATCTTTGGAAATAAAGAACAATCATAGGGTTTTCCACATATGTACAAGTCTTGTCTCTTGTTCTAGTCACGTATTTAGTAAATAAATGAGTGAAACATGTTGCAAAACACTTTCCTTCCTTCCAACCATCTGCCCTTTTACTTGTTTGTCAACTCAAAGAAGGAAAAAAGTGGGTCAAATAAAACTTGTGTTAAGTCAACTACGCTTGTGTTTTTTGAGAGAAAACGTAAAAATACAATGTCACGCTGTGGGCATCTCCAATAAACCGGAAAACAAAGCTTGGTTTCAGGAGAGGAAATCTAATATACAATTCTTAGGGTATTCTTCCCTCTAGTGTGGGAACCAAAACAAGTCTAAGTTGTCAAATGAAAGATCGGATACAATCGCATCACAAGGGGCACAATGCATATTTCGAATATAGCTATAAAGCATGAGATATAATATAATTTAGGAAACATGCCTGCTAGTGATTGAAAACATGCATTCATGTATGCAAGCCATGCTCAATGATTCCTAACTATTTTATATACAGTCGATATTTGGTATTGGTCTAAAGAAGTTATAATACCAGTTATTTGTACTGCTTTCAGAGAAGAATAGTCTACTTGAGACAAACATAGTAATAAAATTGAGAATTCATTATTGAATAATGAAATCAAAAGGAAAAAGACATTAGGACAGTCGGCATCATCGTCAAGACATTTTCTCATTTTATTTTCTTAGACAAAAAATATAAGTGAAGTCTTTGCTAAGGCAGCTTTAATGAAAAAATACTTCTGCGTGCACTTGAGACCATTTACAAATTTGTTGGACATCCAAAAAATAAAGTTGTCAGAGTAAACGTATTTACTATGAAAAATTGTTGTGTTCCCTTTTCAGAAATAACGACCATGATTTTTATGCCACACTGGGAAGCAACAAATGTTTTCTTGTAGGTCATTTTCAGGTTATCATTACTAATAGAATGGAAAGATTTATTTTCTAAATTAATGCCAATAATAAGTTTTTGTGACCTCAATGCGGTTTTTTGTGTCAAAGTTACGTACGGAACGGTCAACTACTTAAATAAGACACTGGGTTACTATTTCATCAATTAAAATTGATTCTTTCTTTCAAAAAATATTTTGTGCGTATACAGTCAAAACCCAATACAGTCAACATTATTAAAACTTAAAATTATATGTGAATTAATTCATGTACGAATTCCTTCTCGCATCTGTTTACTTTGTTACAATAATCCTACATATGTAAATAGTTCGAAATATACCGTTTTTTAAGTTAAAATTGGAAAACATTGTACTGAAAATATACGGGTTTATCTTATATTTTTTGGTGATGGACTACAGCGTATAAAGATTTACAGTAGCATGTCTTCATTTTTGCTTTAGAAATCTTCCCACGCACTACTCACTGAACCAACTATTTTCCCTTGACTTCAGTTATTTTGAGTAAGCTGTATTTTTCCCATAGTAGCTCTTTTCGGCTCAGAAGATTTTAACAAGTTCATTTGTCGTTTTTTTGCAATTCCGTTGTTCAAACTTGTGGAAAATACGGTTCAGACGTGAGAGTACCCTAACTTTGCAGAGGAAAATAGAGAACAAAAGTTTGTTCTCCAAAGTTTTCGTAAACTTTTTCTCTTATACAGTTTTTGCGTAGTGTTCAAAGTATTCTTTTTATGTGACTTTGACTATATTTGAAATAAAACAAATAACCAGTTGGTAACAAGTTTCTATTACAATTTCCTTTAAACAAATCAAGAGAAATAAAATCCTTATAATGGAAAACATGAGACTAATGTATTTATTAAATATTATCTAGTGGCCTTTCTGGTTATAAGGTTACATTAGGTTCGTGCGACTTTGTGCGTGGTGAAAACGCAGATGATGATCGTATTGTATGAAATTGAGTCAAACCAAATGGGAATGGCCACATAAAATATATTGGCCCATTGGCCATCACTGCGGACCACAACCAGAATATATGAAACTATTATGGACAAGATAAGAAGAAAGGGAAGTAGAAAGGATGGTGGCTTAGGTTGCAAGTTCTAAGATACTTTTGTTTTACATAAGCTTGCAGACAAAGCATATCAACACTTTAGAGCCAACCAGAAAATGGGGCACGTTAAAAAACAGTGGCGAAAAATATGATTTACAGTTTAAATGGATACTGCAAAAACCTTGTGCCTTTTAAATCGAAATGGGAACGAGCATGTGGAAGAAGTAGTAATTTATGCAGAATTGTGACCTCGCACGATTTTCTAAGCAAATTTTTATAAAGCATAATCAGTTTTATGGATAATTTATCTTTAATACGTGTATTAAGTTTCAGGTTTTTACTGAAACAAGAAAGTTATTCACAAAGCTTAGCCCATGGCTTTTAAACCACAACTTTATTATTGACGTAGGGATTCCTTTATTGAACATCAGAGTGAGCATCAGATTGAGCGACAAGACGAGAAGGGAATACAATTTGGGGTATATCTTTTTATGTTGCCAGAGTAAGGTGCTTTGGGTTCTTGTGAAAGAAATGAGATGATTACTAAAATCAAGCAACGTAACATATCAACACGGGACACTTTGCGATAAAACCAAATCATCTTGTAATATGAAGCCCAGCTGATGCAATGATCTAAAAAAATGATTGATGGGCTTATAATGAAAATTTGATTAGCGTTTTGTATAGGCTTTCAAAGCTTTTGATTTAACGGGAAAAAAACATAGGTAAAACATATTTTGGGTGAATACGATATTAAATTGTTTGTAACATTGAGTGAAGAAGTGCATATTCCTAAGATTTATTACTTTTTGGGCAGTAAACTTCAAAGAGACAAGAAAAAGTGCAAAATTTGAGTGCCCATATCAATTTCAGTTGCATCAGTCACAATATTTACAATTTTGAAGATTTATCGCTTATACAATACTAGATTGAATATGCATCATTTATGTTGACAAAGTGAGATTATTCTGCTTAAAATAGAATAGTGACGTTGGTGTGCACCAAAGTAATATATTTTCATTTTAGGCTGACAAGTAAGAAAGATCATTGTACAATATATGGGGTAAAAATTAATATTTTTATTTTCTGACAGCTTGAACCTTTCAGCATGTTTACTGCCATGCAAAATAAAACTTGCTTGTGAAGAAAATATTGTTTGATAGACGAGTATTTAAGGTATGTATGCTTTTACAAAGGTAATATTCTGTGGGACTTTGCGTACATATTTGAATCGAATAGTTCAATGGACACGCAAAGGCAAAGAATTTGCACAGCGTGTGAAAAAATGAATTAATTTCTTGTGCCAACATTGGCCTTTTCAAGCAATGAATAATATCTTAAGGTATTTTCGTGCATTACATTTGAATACTTTAAAAAGCATTTTGTAATTATAAATAATCTTGAAAGAAAAAAGTTAATAAATGTATTTTAGTTTGTCAAAATGGAGAGATTTTATCTTATAAATTACTATATATGCAAGTGCAACATACAGAGAAAATCATCAAATGAAAATTTATAACTGTTTTTTTTTGGCCCAAAAGAGTTACTATCCTTTGTTGAAAATGTTACAGTTTTTCTCAATATATATAAATTTAGTATGCTTTTAATCTCATCGGATTGATAACATACAAAATCATAGTAATACTTCACAAAGTCAAAATATACGAAATTGATTTATTGTTATAATATGTTAGTGTTTAAGAAAGTGGAAGTAAAGCAGAAGAATTTGATAATGTTTGCTGGCATCTAGACATATGATCTCAAAGCTACTAAGTAATTTTTGTCTCATAAAAACTTAAATAATTTGGGACATTTTTGTAATGTAATTGTTAAATAGTGGTTTTTGTGATAGTATCACAATTTCTATCAATGCAAATTTTTAAGCTACTTGAACCGGAAGTTCAATTTTAAAACTGACTGCTTTACTATGAAAGCGTCTTACTTTGCTTGTTTTTTGGGATTGAAAGTTGAACTCTTAATCTAAGGTGAATCTCCTTACGATCAAAAATTTATTAGATGTCGATGAATCTCTACTGTAATAATTTTTTCAACAAAATTTTATTGAAACTTGTCAAATGAGTGGGAGTCATTTATAACTAACTTGGATTCGAACAAATTCTCATAGTTTTATGCATTTTGAGTAAATAAAACCAATTCGAATCGGCCTGCGCACATAAAAAATATTTGGCAATAGTTTCGAACTAGAATTTTTTTCACAAATGATAAAAATTCTTTAAACAATTGAATATCCAGGAGACTAGTCCAAAAAACATGCATGATATCCAAGTTGTTGCAGAACTCTTTTCAAAGTTGAAGATCTATCGATAAATATTCTCGTTGGAGTCACGTCCCAAATAAATGAGTGACACAGATTGCAAAACTCTTTTGATTCCTTTCATATTTCCATCTTGTTTGCTCTTAAGATATATAAAATGGAAAGGATCGATCAAGAATTGACTCAATTGAACTTATACTTTGAAAACGAACAACAAGGCACCGTCAGGATGTTGACATGTTCGTGTACAATTAACCAAAAGGGAAAGTTTTAATATCACATGGAAATCGAACAGTAGATTGAACTACGAATTCTGACTCTAACACTCTACTTGATTGGAAGTTGAAACATTTGAGCCCTAAGAACCCACCTATATCAAAAATAATACTCGAGTTTATGTGTAACAATATACATATTTGTGTGAGACTGTTATAATATAAATAGATATACCGCCAGGCCTATTTTTTCTCTGCTTCCCTCAAAATGTAATCACATTCAGCATATAGCACTGCATTTATCGTGGATTTAGCAACTGGATTTGAAATGAAAAAAAAAAACTTCAAGAGAAATCTGGAGACGACTTAAGAGTTGGTTTGGAGATATATTTATTCTTGGGAAAAGAGACAGAAATATATAAAATATAATGGAATACAGTTTTTTTCCCTCTTTTTACTAACCTAATCTGAAATTTCCTAAGGAAACTGATATATGTCTGGGATTTTATATTTTTATTGCCTGAAGATTTTGGAGAAAATCGAAAAATCAAACAGTGAAAGGAGAATAGGGCAAGACAACAGATGACATTTGAGCGTTATATTATTCCATTGCGGTATAGTTTCAAGTGAATGTATTTATTGTCCGGATATATATTAGCTCTTTAGAAGAGTACATCAGAAGAGCTGATACTGACGTTTGACATTATTTCGCAATTCCACCCATCTCATCCCGTCTTGATCTTACCCTATTTTTCAAACTCAGTTTTGTATAGTTAACTTGAGTGAAAACGGCAACCTATTTGTAATATGTTTTATATACCAATACATTATTTTTGTTGGAATTCTCGTTAGTATAGTTTTCTAGTCACTTTTAAACAGGAAAGTATGTTATATAGGTATATAATGCGAAAATATGAAGCTAATGTACAATGCCAGTCAATTGGTTCTGCAAAATGTTAGTTTTATAGGTTTGCCATAAGCACATCAAAACTACCGACCAGATAAACAAAACCATCGAATATTTGTAGGGGTAAATATCACATGTTATAAATGATTTGTTTGTTTTAATAATTAACAAAGGGCAAACTTACCACCAATGCTTTTTAATATGCATTACTCAAGGGGATATGAAATCAACCTAATAGTTTTTAAATTAAGCCAAACGTTATCATAATATTTGTAGTATATTACCATTATACGCGGTTAATATCTATCAACAGTGCCTTTGCTGAAGTTCACTAATTTGTATGCTGTTGAACTTTTCATCCATAAAGCTTTATAAAATAAACTTCAAAGAACTTGTCGCTTTTCCTGAACCAAATTTTCCTGTTGACAGAAATTTTACCATAATTAAACGATTAAAAATTTATAGGTTTATATCATATGCGATTAGATTTATTTTATAAATTTGCTTATTGCTAAAGCATGTCATAAATATTTAGAAACGTTTAACTAGCTTGCAAATTTTAAAGTGTTTTAAAGTGACAGTTTGAGTCAAATTATAAGAAATAAGGTAACCTTAAATGTGAAATGGAATACAAGTTTAAGGTACAGCCAATGTACACAATCAAATACGAGATTTCAAAGCAAACTAATTAAATATACCTAAAAATAATTTTTGGAATTCTCAAAGCAAAAACGCCACTGTGTAAATAATATATCCACTGCGTGATTTTGAATTATTTAGATTTCTTCATATACTGTCGATATAAGCCTTAGCTTGGCAAACCGTGTGTTGGATTTAGTGTTTCAGGGTCCGGATGTTTAGCCAACCAAAATGAAGAAATTAAAAGTTAGCTAAAACACAAATTATACACTAGTAATTTTGTTACTTGGACTTAAAATA
>JAQFXM010007394.1:0-11914 GCA_034693345.1 Entomobrya multifasciata
ATTCTAATTCTCAAGTTACCCCATATTTGCTTTAGTGCCTTTTCATGCACTTCTGTCAAAGTGCGTTGAGCCCTTTTCTTGCCTGACCCTTTTTGTGATAATGCCAAATCTTGTCGGCAAAATTTGACATAATGCTTCGTCTTGAATCTCCGTCGATATTGCATTACCATCATCATTATTATTACACTCCACTCCTTTCTTGAGAGAGAGTACCTAAAAATAGAATTCTCTGGAATTGGATTCTGGAACTAACTACACATAAAAATATAAAATAATATTGTACAAAAATATTTCATTATGAAATGACGACGAAGGCGCATAAAATAAGCACATATGAAACAGCTCTGGATTGCTGCGAGAGAGGAGACACATGTTTCCATTATAGTACACCAATGCATTGCAATGGAACAAGGAACAAAAGAAAGTTATTATGGGTCTATGACATCTTTTTCCTTTTCAACATGAAATGTTCTAGTATGTACCTCCACCACCGTCGCCATCAGCATCATCATTGCCACCACTTTACTTTTATTAAACCAAACTTACTCGCAAGGTTTCTCATGGAGGAAAAGTTGTAAGAATAAGTGGAAAGAGAAAATGAAAGGGGCATGGGCAGCTAGACTAAAAATAAAGCCAAGTCGAGTCGAGCTTATGATATTCATTCAAAAGATATTCAGAAAGAGATGCAATAATAATGGAATATAATGTGGATCTCAATGAAAAACAAAGGAGAGAAGCAGCGCGACAGAGAAAAACATACGGCTCTTTGGGTTTGCAGGGGTAATAGTTGTCGCGGAATTATATACATGTCTCCCTATCCCATTGCCCCTCACATTCCTTCACGAAGTTAAGCGCAGCACTCATCTACTATGCATACTGGACTCCCGCAACCAAGTTGTCCTGGTAGATGAGCAGAACAAAACCAGCAGCAGTCAAGCCGATGAGGCTCATTACTACTTCTTCTTCCCCGGACTTGGCGAGTGGACCAGCTCGGCCAAGTCCTCCCGTCTTTTAATTATCTCTTTCCTTTTTACTGTTCAAGTTAGGTACATTGTTGTACATCTTTTTCCCCATTCAAGTTTAATTAGAGGTTTAAATAAAAGTCTAAGCGAGTTGCAATATTAATCTACCACCTGAGTTACGTCATCCCATTCTTTACCCCATCGGCATTCCCCCTTACTCTTCATCCCCAGCAGACAGGTGCATAAGGACAAGCATAGAAGACCCCGATAAGGCACCATACCACCCAACTGTAAATCTTTTCCCCTTCCCATTTTCCAGCCGATATAGTAATGATGATAATAGGTAGGTATACTGTTATATGTACAAGGTTGTGCGTATGAATTAAGTGCATTATTGTGTGCAGTTGATCTCATGCTGTGTGCACTGTAGTAGTTGATCACGTTATTATGAAAGTGCAGGCCAGGCCAAAAACAAGTCAAAACTTTTCCCCATTTCAAAATTTTCAGCTCCTTCGTGTGAGAGAAGATGCATTTCTTGGTGAATGTCGTGATGGTGGTAGTAGTAGTGCAGTGGTCGTTGTAACTTTTTCTCCCGTGTAGTTCTCTTGAGTAAGTCTGAGAATTATTGGTATTGAATGTAAACTTACATCGCTGAACAGTTTACGACAGAACTGTACGAGTAATAGGGAGCATGGGGAAATATTTTTCTTCGTATTGATTTCATCGCGTGTTTTACGTTTCACCGTGGCGGACGCTGGGAAAATTTTCAGAGAGAATTACGTTACATTACGATTATTGCGTGGAAACGGTGAAATAAATGGATGTAAACTGTCTGTCACTGAAGTTTATTGCAGGAACACAGGCACATTTTTGGCTGCATGCTGAACGGTATGGAAAAACGGAGATGCAAGTTGTTTGGTTGGATGGAAGGAAGAAAACACAGAAGCAGATACTTATTATTATTAGTTTGAATATGATGATGGTATTGGCATAAAATAACTTGTAGGAATGTAGAGTGCATGTATTGCCCTGTTCAAATCCATTATTTCTTTTACACAGAAACAAGCCACTGTCGATAATAGTAATCATACTTTTAGAGTTGTAAACTAAATCCTTCTCAAAGTTTTATTTCTCTGTTTTCAACCGATGATGCAGTTTGTATCGCATGTAGCGGTAGAGAATAATGCGATTTCAGCAGGATGTCGATATCGATATGTTCAGTTGAATAATCATTTTTATCCAGAACCCGTTAACATAAGATGTAATTTAAAGTTCACATTTTAAGAGTTGGAAAAGTTGTCGTAAAGTTTGATGCAGGTATGATAGTATGATATGAGCGTGATTGGTTTTATTTTTGTTAGCGTTTTACGTTTACGGATCTAGTGTATTTGATTTCATCAATCCCCTCAAATAAAACAGTATATTTTGCAAAGAAAAGGGACATATAAGATTGCATAGAATGGTAGTGAGGGTAGGGAGACATTTCTGAACTCGTAGTCAGTAAGCTTGATGCAATGCAGTTCTTCAATGTGGCACTAAATCTAACATTCATAAACACTGGAAGTTCATGTACAAAAGTGTAATGCAAAGTTACTTATGTATCGTATTGCCCTGTTTTAATCTGCTATCCACAAGATAACCCATAGTGCAAGAAATGTTCTTCCTGTACCTGTCAAACCCATCCAAAATGTCTTTTCAGTTTTTCACTCTTCCTCTATCATATTTCAAGGTTTTAAGGTGAAATACTTTTTTCCACACATTTAAAAAACTGGCAAATAACGATATCTTCAAGTTTAGGTAAAGTTGGAGATCACATCACTATCATCATCACAATGATCTTCCTAGAGTTTTTTTGAACACTTGCACACACAGCATGTCTTGTACTTCTTTCTCCTCATGTTATTCCCAATGGTTTCTGCCACTTTTACCCTTATCATTATCTGTCCCATTCTCATTTAAACATTTCTTGAGTAGCTGAAATGGGAAAAGTTTTTTATTTTTCCGAAAAGAAAAAAGGAGGAAATCTTGTTGGTGAAAAGTAAATATCTCAGCTTAAGTTTGGAAAGGAGAAAGAGATTCTACGTACTTCAATTTTTATTATGCATATTCAAGAGGATAAATATCCCTTCCTTCGGCCCTCAGCGGATATACAAGGCAAGCGGTGTTTTGGCGTCACTACATCAGTTCGATTTCACACAGAAAACTTACATTTTCACTCAACTCTCTGTATTCACTTGTCTGCATGCATATATCGTAGCGTTGGACTCCAAACAACCATCAGCCCCCAATGCTCAAAGTTGGCGTGGGACATTTTTGCTACTTTTTCTTACCTTACATGAAAAATTCAGATGCTTAAAAGATGATAGCTATAGGTGTGCTGAGCTGATGTGCATGCATATTTTTGTTGTAAACAAAAGTGTTAGTGCTGCATCCAAAATGAAAAATCTGAGACGTTTCTTGACAAAAACAAAAATTTAAACATGGAACTAAATCTAATGCACAAACTGTAACTGCACAGCCATTTTAAAAGACAAGAAGAAAATTAAAGTGAGAAGTGACGTTTGTATAACAAGGCAAAAAACTGCACAGACACGGCATGCCAGACAGACGATGAAGGTTTAGGCTGTTTGTGAGTGTGAAACTGATGCTGCTGACGTTGCAATAATGTAACTTTTTCATCTATCTTTCCCTTCCTTCCATTCCATTTGGTGTGTTTGTCTGTTGAATAAAGAAAATGTACAATCTAATGTTTGTTTCAGCTTAAAATGTTATGTAAAAGAAAAAATAAGGCTGAAGAAAACCTATTTTCTAAATTCCAAAATGCATTTTGAGTATTTTCTGGAAAGATGCATACACGACACGCACGCATGCAAATGTAAACATAGTACCGCAATAATGCATTTAAAAGAATGCCAATGCCAGTTTCATTTTCCTTCTCTCCTCCCGAAAATGCCATTACTTTTAATACTTTGTACAGATTTTAATCTCCATGAAATAGCTTCATCATCGGAAAAAGGGGGATTCCAAGAAATAAGCAGTGGTAGTAGTACATGTACATATTTCTATTACACTTTTATTACAAAAGGATTACTATCGCATAAAGGATTACCTCGTCTTGTTATAAATTCTCACACATTGTCTTACGTAAAAATCCTACATGCACTGCAGTATGTAATTTTTATATGCGCACTTCATTTTATTATTAACTTGGGTGAACATTCACTTCTTTGCAATATTGCAACCGTGCATCGTGCATGCAACTACCTAAAGATGAGAGTGTCAAATTGAACTGTATCACGAAAAGTTTACATCCAAGAAAAGGATGATGATAGTGTTTACGGTGTACTTACAAAAGCAAATCTCATTCAAGAACAGCAAATATGTTACAAACAGCCCATTATTATTATTCTACCGTATCTTTATTGCGTACATGTTTTCATTTCATAATACAAAAGAAAGTAAATGAAACTTGATGTTCATTTTTTGTGCTACAAGTCATTAAAAAAATTACTAACAAATTCCATTCCATCCCATTAAGCATTTACGTAGTGTCTATCTGCTGTATATATGCAGGAGAATATTACACGGTGGGATTACATTGATGACGTAACTTAATGAATGAGAGACAAGGAAAGACAAGAGGAAAATACCCTCATTCTGAACGTTTTAAAATTACATGGAAAATGTAACATTATTATAGTGTTATTCCTCTAAAAATTTGAAAATTATGCGAAGAAAAATACGGAAAAATGAAAAGCAAATATTTACATTCTGTTTCATAGAAAAAGGAAATGAAAAGGTTTCATTCTAGGAAAAAGGATCATGTCAGTTTCAGTCGTTCAACTTTGCTGAGACATTTTCTTGGTAAGGTTTGTTAAAAAACCAACTCAAGTTTGTCGGTGGACAGGAATAAGGGTAGAATGATGAAGGAAGGGGTGCGTATGAAATGGGGATTCACTGAGAAAAATGAATATGCAATGAGACATGTGTTCCTGAAGAAGATGAAGGGAATGGGAGATCCTCTTTTGCATCTCTGGTGTAATGAGTAAAAAGGGGAGCAAGTCATATCATCTCAAATCCATTTATTCAAGTGCATCCACTTGTATCACCGCCACCACCATAACATATTGCATTGCACCACTCCTCATTCTTCCTATTTATCCTAGTGATTATTATATATGTGCATTCCAATGAAAAACATTGAAACTTTTGAAATGTGCAGAAGCAGTGATGTCATGTCAAACAATTTTTGGTAAAACTGTACGTATAAGCCACATAGCTTTCCCCTAATTACAAAAGAGTGGAAAGAAGTGAAATAAGGGTGAAATATGAAAATGCTCTTATGAATAAAGTATGCATTTTGTCGGATACCATATCTCTAAACTTAACTTAACAGTAAAAATGATTATTCTGATTTTTTGGGTTATTGCCCTTTAAATTTTGAGTATGACGCAATGAATGATTTGGTTTACATATTTATTTTATTTTTAGCTAACATAATACTTGATCTGCAAAGATGAGATGCTTTACTAAAATGGGATATTGCTCTCATTCAACAAAACATACAATTCTCTTTTGGGAGTTGAGACTAACATTCAACATTTTATTGTCATTTTACTTTCCCTGCCGTAGTATCACCTAAAAGTAATGAGTCCCATGATCTTTAAAGCAGCTTGGCAATACAGTGTGTATTAGGTATCATATTATCATTCCATAAAACAAAATTATTCGCTTAGGTATTTGTGAAATACATATAGATATTTAGCTGTGCAATTATTTTCCTACTTTTGAAATGGTACACAGTCAGTCAAGTTAGTACTTATTGTGTTGTTAACTTTCCACTCTTCTCATTCATCCTTTCAAACAAACTATAAAACAAAAGGAATATCCTCTTGGGAAACACTCACTTGAAAACAACATAATGTTCATTTTGAAAAAAGTGCTGCGTGCATTTTGTCTTTCATTCATGTATATTTGCCTCATTGCCTGGCTTGATGCAATTTTTTGTCATGGTTGGGAGTGGGATGTTGAAGGTAGCAACACAATTCTAGGAACCTTCATCTATACCATGCTACCACCATGTTTCATCATTTTAATCAGCTTTCCAAACTTAACAGCATGAACACGAAAGGTACTTTGTTTTGCTTTTACTTCTGAAAATCTGAAGCGTGCAATTGTGTTCGGCTGAATTTACTTTTCCAAGCATGAATACTCTCGCAATAACACGAGATGTGTTACTTTACATACGAGCATGTTTATGTCATTTATCTCAACAAAAGTGAAACACTGAATTACTTTTTCACTTTTCACTTGGGTTTAATTTGATTCCTGCTTGTCTGCTGCATACATATATGTGTATAGAAACCAACAGCTTTATGGATTTTATTCCAGAGGTTTACTGGAGTTTCATTTGCTAAAAGTTTTATCATGTTTCATCATTTGTACGATTTCGCGTATACTTTTGTTGGAGAAATAATGATCTGATCCGATTACCCTTCTAGGTAACTTCTAGCCGTTTTTTCGTGCATTCAGCAGAATCAAAGTCCGGAAAAAATTAACGGGAAAATTTTCAATCAAAATGCTTCTACAGACGAAAAATCACATGAAATTCTTAGTCCGAATTAATCACCAGAGGGAAATGAACAGATAAAACCAAACATACAATCGTTAATTGCATGCATTGAAAGGTTCATATTTTTTCACACTCTTTATCTTCATCGTCAACCGAAATTAATCTTTTTTACTTTTCTATCATCGCCGTTGTTAATTTTAATGAATCGTCCCATGCGAAAAAAACATCAAATTGATAACTAAACCAAAAGCCTAGTAGAATTTCTGCAGAAGTAGGTATGCATCAAGCAATAAATCTAATTTAATGACCCCTCTGCTAAAACCACAGTGAGCCAGCGTCTAATGAAACGATATACATATATAGTAAATGGGTATGCCGCTTGAAGAGATGCCGCTTGCAATTTGTCATCGTCGCAGGAAAAACAAGCAAAACTATGTATACAGCATTTCTGGATGATAAATTGCTAAATTCGCACTGCTTCTTCGTTTAAAGCATAAGTGTTCCCTTTCTCTCAAAATTACAATCAATTTTTGGCAATTAGTGCACAAAACTGTGTGTAATATTACTCTCTATCTCTCGCTCTTTTGCCAAAAGTAGTGTAATGGAAAACTCGAATTTGTATCCGCTTTCAATTTTCTGCAAATTAAAAGCATCAAAATAGAGAATGGTAATATAAGGGAACTATTATATGGTTGACTACACACAGTAATATATCCTCTTATGATGAGCTTAAGAAGTTTGACGTAAATTAATGTACAACTTACCCTTATTGTTGTAGTTGTCGCGTGCGAGGTTTCCTTTGTGTAGCCTACACATCTCACTTTGCGCAAAATCATAAACAAAATCTTGTGATTAAACCATACACAAAAAACAGTGTTCGCTTGTCACGTTCAAAATTACACATTCCTTGTGAGCAGCCGGGCAAAGACATGCAGAGTGAGTAAAGGAACGTGTGAGGAGGTGAAAAACTTCGTAACTTGTCTTCCTCTTTTCTGATGACATTAATTACGGAACAGTGAGTGAGGGAGAAAGCAAACTATACAGGGCAAGGTAAGAAATGAAGAGAAGAAGAGGAATGGTGATGATGACAGAAAAACGAAGTAAAGGAGTTTACAAAAGTGTCAGGATAGCGGTGGTGTTTGGAATGATATAATCCAACCATACCAGCACATTGAACTTGTATTCCAGTTCATCTTTGTTCCATTATGATCATCGTCCTCTCCTTATCGTCATTTTGGCCTGCACCATTTCAATGTAATAGTATCCCAGGAACTCATTCAAGGAGATTCATTGTCACAACGGGAAAATCCTTGAGAATAGTCCCGACAAGGAATATTGGACATTTTAGCCTTCTTTTTGGGATTTCGGTGCATTCCTCGAACTACAGACATTAACTCCATAGCTTCGTTTCGTCCTATAGAGAGGAGGGGATAGTGAGAAAAGCAAAGGAAATGTTTCTATATCTGACTATGAGGAAACTGTGCAGGCATTTTGGGAAAATCTTTCTCTTAGATAATCTAGCTCGAAATTCTTATTCTAACCTTTTCTAGAGAAGAAGTTACAGCATTTATTTCTGAGAATACCTTCTGAGGTTTTTACATCATTGTGGATGTAATTCTCAAGCAATCCCATCATCACAATCATCATCAAAGTCCATCAATCATCTGACCACTCGACATCTTTTGACCACAAACCATACAAAATCCACGCACATCCGCAGCAAGGCAATGCAGCAATAGTACACACTATTCGTAACCCCTAACCAGCAGAAGTAGTCATTTTATTTCTTCCAATTACACATTGTTTTCATAGAATATAATTTCTTTCTAGAGCGTCTTGTATGATATCGAATGCAAAATAATATCAAAATACTTCTCTATAATGCTCTCTTGCACACATTTCTTTGCTATCTGAAAATTGTAATTCAGATAAACAATGATAGTAAAGTAGAAATTGGAATAATAATGCGGATGAAAAGCAATCAATTTTATTACAATGCTTTCCTTGGAAAACCTTTCAAGTTTGCTAATATCAAACTTTTCTTATTTTCCAGGTCCCGTGAGCTCATCATTAGAGAACAGGTGGCGGAGTCATTGGAGTGGAGATCTAAACGAGATCGAGATCTACAACAAGTCAAGTACTACTAACACAAGTGAGTACACTTCTTCAACTTTATAATGAACAAAATAGATAAGGTAAACTTCTCGTATGTTTCTCTCTTTGAAACCTTTGGAATGGAATCTTCTTGAAAAATTGAAAAGCACTCGGCCGTGTCATGCAAAAATGTTCAAGTTAATACTTTTTCCTTAAGTACCCATTTGAGCGCATATTATAGTATCTCTAGTCTGAGCTGTTTCCTACTTTTTTGTTGTTGATTTATTTCCCTGACTTGGCTTTCCCCTTGAACTACAAGTATACAATGTATCCAATTCCAAACTAAAAAAACTTAACATACTGTGTCAGTCAGCAAAAGTTATACCAGCATAAATTTCCACATGTCCCTCAAGTCTTTACTGACAGACAGGCATCATCCCATCCTATCATTGCCACACACTACTACCCTAACAGCTACCGCAACAAGAATCTTCATAAAAATGGCTGCCTTGCTTCACTTGAGTCATTATTATTAGACATAATACTGCGTACCGTGATGGGACTTTATGGGAGAAATGGGAATTCATGGATATGGAGCGTGTAATTTAAGGACTGATGATGATGAAGATTATGCCTCTATGCAGATAATAAGGAAGAGTATGTATGGAAGAGGCTTTGAGAAAACAAGGATGAGAAGCAAGCTGTCCTTTTTCTTTTCACTGTTTCATGACAAGCGAAGCCTGAAAATTTGAAATGACTGCGCTCTTGTTGATATTCGTTACTTTACTGACATATCCGCTTGGTCTATAAATGACTGAGTATAAGAACAGCTGAAGTCAACAATTTATACCAAAAATCAATGCATACTTTATATACTCCTTAATAGAATGTCTTATCAAGCTAAGGAATCTTCAAGGGATACATACGGCTTCATAGCCAGTAAATTGCCCAATTAAATCATTCTGCTTGCTGGAAGAAATACCAAAGTGATCATTGAACTTTTGCCTTAGCTCTCCACTCGCATACAAACCAAATCTACTATTTGCTATCAAGATGAAGTGAAAGCCGGTGGAAAATTGGTGGTGCCAATTTATCCATAAAACTCAACCCATTATTTCCCAATATCCGTCTTGGGTGAAAGTGAAAGGCTTGTGTGTGAGCTCCTTTTTATATTGATTCATTCCATTAAAAGGGCAGCATACACATCTGAATGAGAAGTGGTTAGTAGTGAGGGCATACCTGGTGGATGAAATCTGATGGAATTCCGGAGCCGGAAGCATGCATATTAAAAGTAAAATGTACAATGTGAGCCTTGGGTTTACCTGCCATTAATTACTGTCATTTACGTGATCTCCGATCATTATCATTTGACAATCACTTTCATTTTTTTCAGAGAAAATTGCTTCCTGATTCGATCGCAATCCACATCATACACACTATACCAGAAATCTAACCCAGTCAGCTCGATAAAAAAGAATTCCAAATCCCACCGAAACAAAACGTTAAGATCGTAAGCTTTTTTCATGCATCTATATGTATAAAGATTTTCGACTGCTTTCACTCAGCTAGTAAAACTACAACCACATGCAATAAATATATTGACTTTATATGAGAATCAGAGAGAGCCTTGCCCTGGCCACACATTGTGATGATGACGGTACTTGTTCTTCGAACGGAGTACGCACTGCAGATATGCGAATCTACTATTTTTAGTAGTCGATGCAATGCACTGCATATAAATTTCGACTTCCACCAACATTTCTCTTTGCATGTACTTTTTCGTTTGATCTGTTATGTTGCGAATAGGGTTTTCATTTTTTATAATGCATACATAGTTATAGTTACCTTTACTGCCTACTTAGATTTCCATTTAACTCACAGTGCGTGCCACTTCCCCAACACTAAACCTGCCTGTCTGTCTAGTAAAAATATCTGAATACCGTAGACTATCAAAATATGGTAACGTTACTTGTGTACATATTTTCCTTTTGTGTTGCGTGTCTGAGCATCAACCTGCAAAAATATAGTAATGCAGAGCTATTTTTAGCTTACAGCCTACAATAACCATGACCGTGATTTGAATAATTTAGAGCAGTAATGAGATGCTTGTTCATTGCACAGGGCATGGTAAAAGTTATGCATATTTATCCGATCCAGTTAGTTGAGAAGGAAGAAAAGTGATTTTTCAAACTTTTTCAAGTATCTTTTCCAATTCATGATTCTTGAGTTTTTTTTATTGGGAAGCCATTTATCCTCTTGTGATTGCTAACATTAATTTTAGTTGTTCGAATGTAAGGTAGGTTTTGGGCTAGGTCTGATATGCTACAATCCTAGTTTTTCCGCAGCAAAAGTGTAATCTGAGCAGAGAAAGAATGAAAGAGAAAATGTGAATGTTTTTGGTACGTGTGACAATTTCGCTTTGACATAATATACACCACACCAACCAGACAGAAATAATAAAATGCGAGCATTACCACAAAAGCCAAGCAAACATTTTTCTTATGCCAGGAAAAAAAGACGAAAAGCTTAAGTTACAGTTCTCATTTCTTGGAGATGGGAAAAAAGTAACAATAGTAGTTTATTGTAGAAATATAACATGCAATGTACATATAGCTTTTGTAATAGTAGGCCAAACGGAATATGAGATGGGGATATCATGTCAGGTCAAATGAATAGCGAATGCGAATACGTGGAAAATTTCTTCTGCAAGCGAGCTCATCATCATCAAGCCCATAATTTAAGGTTTCTAAACATCTTTGAGTTGTACATGCTTTTCGTGGACGATGATGATGAGGTGGAAAGAAATGAAAGTTTAGTAGTTTATAGTTTATGTACATGTTTTCCTGCTTGAGTCAGAAATTCAGGAAAAATTCAGGTCAGGTAATTTGGGTAAAAGAAGTAAAACATTTTGTGGGTGGTGGGTAAACTAGTTGGTGAATTTTCATCACAATTGTTTTGATGTGCTTATGTAAGTTGTATTTTGTTGTGTTTTTGGAACATGGCTATAAACATTGTGTCGTTGGACGCTGTTGCATGTAGTATGTTATCGTCAATGAAACTGTAAGAAAATGTAAGAAAATTGTTAGTTGTAATTTTGAAATGTAAATGCACTCAAACCGAGATTTCGTTTGAGCGTGCAAATGTGAAAATCGTCACTTCTTCTTATTCTTTCGTCTAATTTTTGGTCAAAGTCACATGTCACTAATCTATGTCGTTTTTGGAATAAATTGAATGTTAAAAGTAAACACACTAGTCAAGTCCACATCACTTCCATGTTCACTCTCTA
>JAQFXM010007395.1:0-11914 GCA_034693345.1 Entomobrya multifasciata
ATCTTTTTGCGCCTGCTTTTTTGTGAGCTGTATGCTTTCTAAAATGCACGCGTAAGCGTGCTGGCCCATTTACTAGTATGCAGTAAGAGAGCTTTGTTGTTAAGCTGTATGTATATATTAATATCATCAGTCATCATCATCAGCATTAAAAGCAAGTTGAGTTCAGCAGCACTTATTTGTTTTCCCCACATATTCCTCTGTACAAAAAAATGGTTTATTTTTATAAACTAGTAGTTTTTATGTAGTCAAGTCTGCAGAGAAGATGTTATCTCTTGAAAAAAATCACTCCCCTCGTGTATCCTATCCTATTATCATCATTATAATGCCTATACATCCAATCTTCAAATCATAAAAACAACTTTTTAGGGATTACATGTTGAATAGATCTCTTTTGGACTTGGCTTACTGGTATGGTGATAGTGATGTGATGACTGAGAGAGAGAGAGGAATGGGTATAAAACACTTATAGATTATCTGACTGACTCACTCACTTTACATATGAAAAATATGTGTATAGGTATGTGGCTTGGCCTGGCTTTACTTCGAAAACAGATAAGTCAAATATAGGACTAATGTGTGATGTGCGTGTATACATTATTGCAGAGTTTAATGTGCATGTGTGGAGATAGATCCAGAGCAAAGATATTCTCTTTTTTACTTATATTCATAAAATTACTTTGTAGGGTTTCATCTGTAGTACTATCTGTATTATAGGGCGATGCAATAAAATAAGAATGTAAACTGCTGGCAAAATATATTTTACATCTCATTTTCCCATGTGTTTTAGATTCATAACAAAACATTCATGAAACTTCACATGATTCACAGTTTAATGATTCAAAGGATTGTTCATAATGATGTGATGTATACGCCATGCCGTAATATGCAGCTTGAACAAAAAGTCTTTGTTTAAACTTAGCGTGTTTGCTATAATCACTATCACAAATCCTGTATGCTTGCCTTTGTTGAAGTTTTCATATAATGTGTAAAATATTTACCTATGCATATATTATGTTCATTAGCATTGCTATCTTACCTGCATACATATACACAGCCTACCTGTATTATTTGACTATATATTATTCACGTGTACACGATTGTTTTTTCCACGAGAGCTGAAATACTAAACATGTGCGCTGTTGCATGTAGTACTTCTTATAATACTGTATCTTTCCATTTCTTTCAATACATTGTGTAGCCTATAATATAGCCTATAGAGTGGCATATCTCTATCGACTCTATTGTAGTATGATGCGTGTATAGTATTCGTGCAAGGCACATAGACAATATATACATAGTATTCGTGTGTGCTTTTGTTTGTATAGAAAATAATGTACTATACAATGGGAAATTTTTCAAGTTTACCTTGCTTTTTAACTGACAGACTTAACTAATTTTAAAAGAAACCATTACACTTGTAACTTAACCAGAAGAATAGATTTTTACCACAAACGTATTTGTAAGATATTATGTACTTGTTACACTTTAAATACAATTTGATATTGGAAAGCATTACGTAACAAATTTTTACACAAAAAGTTGTTTACCCAAAAAAGTTTAACTGAAACCTTTCTCAACTCAACCTCTTGTTTTGTTTGGTGCTTAATTGGGATACACAATAGAATACGATACACACACACGTGCGTGCTTGTTTTGTACCAATTTACCTTTTTTGAAGCACCTGTTGACCTTTACTATAAACTTTGAAATTAGTCATTGTACGCATTATAACGCATTGCTCATGTGATCTATCGAAAAACAGTACTGCTTACTTCGGTTCAGTCGTCATTCATTTAAAAACTGTTAATCTTGACATTCTTAGTAGTTATTAGTTGCCAGGTGTGCTCAATCATGGATATTGTCACTTGAATATTACGTCACAATATGTGTGTAAACGTTGAAAACGATAAAATACGTAGTTGTAACCGTAACCGATTCAATTATTACTGGTGCATCACATCGACAAATCTGTGCTATTCCAGGCTGCTTCAAGAAGTCAATCATTTCAACTTCCAGCGTGTGAAGCGAGATGACGACATGAATGAAAGGTAACACGTAATCAAGTATGACAGAATTTAAAGCCAATAGATAATTAAATTTGACAAAAAATAATTTTGGGAGAAGATCCCAATGACACAGAATGTGGATGTGGTATATATATTGATGTGATGAAAGAGGGTGACCGAGATTGAAAATTGTTTGATTCAATTGTTAGTACTTGCTAACTGAATTGTTTTACATGTGTGTATTTTGTTGTCTGTTTTTTAGGTCAATCGTAAAGGAAGGACCTGGGAAATAGTTTGAATTTGTGCGTACCCATTAAATTCACTCCTGATAACTGACGAAAAATGGCTCAGAAACCCGTTCAGAAGGTCACTCTGAAAAGCAGTGATAACCAGCGCTTTACAGTGGATGTAGAGATAACCAAACAGTGTAGCAAGCTTACCAACGTTGAAGATACCTTGAGGACGAATAATAATGTCATCACTATTGATAACGTGAATGGTGCTACTCTCAAATTAATTATCCAGTGGACGGAACACCACCTCGAGGAAGATCTTCTGGATGATGGGGATCATCGTGGGAAGAATTTCACCTTGTGGGAACGGGATTTCGTGAAAGATATGGATTTGGAGACGATTGTGGCATTGACCAATGCTGCGCACGTGTTAGGTGTGAAACAATTAGTTAACCTACTTTGTGAAGAGATTGCGGGTTTTATAAAGGGGATGAGTACACAACAAATGCGGGATTTCCTACATATCCGTAATGATTACCTGAATTCTGAAAACAGTGAAAGCGCCAATGCTGACGCTGAAAACTGAATGAAAAAATGAATTAATTTAAATGTGATTTGTAAACAATGAACTCCTCAATAGATTTATAGAAACTTACACACGCAACGTACGTTCGTATTCTTCTGCAACAATTAATTATTAATTAAAGTAAAGTAATATGTTTATTTACATGCCGTTATTCATAGTTTAGAAATAAAACTCGTCTTAAACTAAAATGGACATATTTTGTTGTGCATCCTAATTTTGTATTGAATTTATATTTATATCCTATTTTTTATGCATAAGATACCCCAGTGGTATTCTGGAATTCATAGTTGTCTCCATCATCCCATTCATCACTGTCGTCTTCATCTGATAGTACCATTTCCTGTTTACTGGAAAAAGTTTTTATCGATCCATTGTTTCGGTTTCTGGCATTGACAGACGATGTTTGTCTATCAAAGCGTGGGGGAGGAACAGGTGGATTGACTGGTCGTGATTGGACAGGTATTCCTCTTCTAAAGATGCTGTCATTTGATGCAGGTGTCTGTTGAGCTGTAATGACAAGTTGAGATCCTTCCGGATAAGGTGGTGGTGTGTTAAATTGCGGGGGCAATCTTCTTGCTCCTCCTCGCCTACGTATGTCGAAATCTGTTGAAGTTTCGCTGTCATAAATAGGGGGTGGGTAGTTTGGTACCTTTGGGGGTGATCTGGAAAGAGTTGTGTCTCTTGCCAGCTGTCTTGACGTTGGCTGTGGGGGAAATGGAACGGAATTGTGGGGTACCATGTAATGTGGATCAAAAGTTAACTGCTTTGGACTGGAAACATGCTGTTGGTTATTTAACCGTCCAGTTCTGCTAATTGTTGCGTAAACTAGAGCTGGATCGGTGTTCCTTGAGGATGGAATAAATTGCGAGGGTGGTGGTTGCTGTTGTTGTTGTTGAGCTAGGGATTGTCTCTCCAAACTGTTATAACTTGAATCTGATCGTAACATTGGATTAGAATGAACGATTTGTGGACGATCATTATGCCTCCTTGCCCGTGATCTTGCGTGGTCACTAGTACGTGGCATTCTACTTGGTTTGGAAATTGGCATTGGCACTGGTTTGAAAACTTGCATGTTAGGATTTTCTTCTATTGGGGGCAGTGGAGCGGAATCATTCTTGGGTTTTCTCAAAATCTGACCATTATCTGCAATTATTTTAATTTCTCCGTCACCATCTTGAATGTAGGCATGATTTACGAAAATTTCCTTCACCACTTTTGACTCATCTTCAGCGTTTACATCTTCAGCAGAAGATTGGTTAGTATGATTCTTAAATTGACGTTGTTGCTGTGGATGTGGGGAATAATGAACTGCGAGCACATTTTCCTTTGTTGGCTTTGGAGGATGCTTACCAGACTCCACAGTTGACGTTGTCTCTTTCCGTTTTTTCCTTAAGGCGCAACACCAGCAACATAGCACCACCAACAAAACAAGCAGTACCCCAGCCAAACATCCAATGAGTACCCAAAACACCCAAAATGGAAGACATTTGTCGTCAAATAAATTTTCACATTTTGGCTTCTCTTCACTCATCAGTTTGTCTATAGCTTGGGTCACTGTCACCTCCTTAAATTCCTGCGACAGTGAACCAAATTCACCATTACTGTTAATGGCTCGTAGGGCACACATCAAACTGTGCACCAATTTTTGATCGTGAACAGGAACCCAAAGTTTAACTAAATTATCTTTGTTCATGGAACAAATTTGTCTCTCGTTGGGAGGTCTAATGTCATCACACTCTACTGAATTGTCCTTACATGATAACTCAGTTGGGTACGGAGTGGTTTGCATTGATTCAGTACTGTTTGATGGAACGCAGCAAGCTTGATAGTTTTGCACGGTAACTGTTTCGTTTCCAGTGTTGTCTCCAGCGACGGCATTGAACTCCATAACGACTCTGCTTTCATTCTCTAAAACGGAGATTGTCTCAATGGACCCCGGTGGGAAAAAAAGTTTTTGACTCCAAGCATCTTTGGTTTTGAAGCCAAAGTGTAACATCTGAAACTTTAAATTTGGTGGTTGGAAAGAACTGTAACCCAATTCATGGATCATTTTACCACAGCATTTATTAGTTAACTTGTCATTCAATAGAACGGCTCTAGATGGTAAACTCGAGTTCATAATTAAGGTCTCAGATGTTGTGGTCACCTGGACCTGGACCAAGTGGAATGTTTTACTGACGGAAGAAAATCCGGAGAGATAACCTGAATAAATTCCATCATTTCCTGTTTGATCCGGACCGTTACTACTGCCATCATCACGAAGGACAATCACAGATCCATTTATTTTATCTTGGGCGTTTCCGTTGAAAAGATTTGGGTGAAATATGTGCAAAGTTACTTGGGCATTCAGTACAGGATTGCCACGCTGTGTTTGCACTGACACATAAACAGGGTAAATATTTTGATTGGGTAAGAGTTCTTGGATATTTGGGCGAACTGTGCTAAGGGAAGGGGTCACGATTAGCCTATCTGTCATACTATCAGCATCCATTTCCGCAAAAATGTTAAGCAAAAGGGGTCTACTCCCAGGAGGAACTTGTTCTCTGACTTTTACCATCCACTGGCCACTTTTGTAAGTACAACCGTTACCTGTGAACTTAATTACGTGACCGTAGCTTAACAAGTTGGTAGTCTCACATAATCCATCAATTCCCAAAATTTCAATGTAATTTGATGGATCATCGACAATTTCTGGAAGCGTCATGAATAAGTATAACCTTTTCACGAGTTTGGAATCACCTTCCAAATTAAAAATCCTGTCTTGTCCTTTAACATTTGGTATCGAAACTTGGCCCCAAGTTTGAATAAATCTTGGCCTGTTTAAGTTGAATTGCTGATCATTTAAATTGCCCACAATTTGGTCTAAAATAAACGATGAAGTTTGAAAACTACATGGTCCCCAAGGCATACTGGAAAGCGTGCAAAGTGGCAGGGCCACAACGTTTCTAGTGTTGGGAATGCTGTACCATTGCAACCATTCTTGGGAATTTGATTCTGTGTTATTTTCAAATGTAAAAATGGAAATCGTATGGGAAGTACTTCCAAATTTCGCAATGTCCCCGGAAAAGTCCGCAGTAATTGGGTCGGTCACCGGAGAAGAGTCAGCAAAGAGGAGAACGTGCCAAGAATTTGTCTGTTCATCATTAAATATTTCAAGAAGTTTATCAATCACGTGAGAAATGTTTCGTTGATTTTGATGGGGTGTCCCGGGGTCCTCGATGCTGCTTACATCCGGAATCTCTTTGAGAAGACCTACTTTATCCTCATCCCCCTTTAATGTCTTGCTATAATGGTTTATGATGACCCCTTCAAATATTAGTAGATGGATCTTCGTATTAACTTCCAAAATTTCAAGAAATTGTGCCATGGCTTGTTTCACATGGAAAATTTTGTACTGGTCCCGCATATCCTGGGAATCTTCAATTACGATAACATAAGCAGGGTTATATTCACTGGAATGTCGATGCCGGAAATAGCGAAGTTTGGGTTGAAGTAGTGATGGGTCTTGGTTATTTTGAACAATGTGTCTTTGTTTTTGCTGGACAAAATCTGAATGCGATAACACAACCTCCCCAACACTTTTTCTATTGCAATAAAAATTTTGTTTTGTTGGAGCCCAACGATTATGCGTGTCAGCGTTGCAGAACTTAGTAAAATTTTGTAAGTAGGGAAAGGACATCACTGATGTGGGACCATCTCCAAGTTTTCTAATCAAATCCGAACTATATTTTGAGAGAAATTCCAAGTTGCATACAGATGCGTTTTGTACAACTGCTGGCAATCCTGGACTGGAACAACTTGTGAAGTAGGCTTGATTGCCGTAAGTGTAACATGGTGAAAATGTTTTATGTTTATCCTGTGCATAGCCAAACTCATCAAAAACTCCGTATCTAAATTTAGCCCATTCATGAAGCAGTAGCTGAGCTTTAATTGAATCTGTTATGTTTGGATTTTCCAAGAAAGAAATGGGTATCACGATTGAGTCCCCTGGTTGACCACAAGGTCGATACTGACGAGTCCAAGGAAGGATTTCGGCTAAGGAATGATTTTGCGTTATTTGAAAATTTGAGTTTCTGAAGGATTCATTTGGTTTTGCGTCGTGTATATCGGCTGCAGTCAGGTTGCAATCAGCATCGACCCAGTTGTCTGGAAGAAGAACATTAACTTCCCCTATTGAAGCTTTCTGTTCAGTTGCTTCGAATAATTTTTCCGAGAATAAAGGAAGCAGAACCTTTAAGCAATTAAAGTGCAAAACTTGTAATTCCGAAGCATTTAAAATATTTAAATCAAAAAAACTTAAAATTATATTTAAAATAAAATAAACGCAACTCACGTCTAAATTCTCAAGTATCGTTTTACATTGAGTTGATGATACTTTCGCTCCATCAATCCCTATAATTACACCGTTGTATTGACCATTCTCTAATTTAATTAATGATGCAAAACCACCTGCTAGTATTTGTATAGCTAATATTAAAAACACATTTAAATTAAAGGGACCCATTTTTCTCAGGTATAAAATCGCCAACAAATGTTTGAATTATTTTAGCTATGTTATGAGTGTGACTCGTCATGCATGGTGGTAGATGACAAAGGGCAAATGGGAGATATGGCACTGAAAAAAAGGTTAGTCATAAGCTGGATATTATCACCCCGATAATCTTTTACTTTTTACGTTATATGATACCTGTAATGATAAAACACTGATAAGATAAGCTATATTCCTCCAAAAAAGCCAATCCAAGCAAGCAAATTTTAGATTTATTTTAAATGAAACCTTATTCATTAATCATTAGCATTACGTTTACAGTTGGCACTACACATGCATTTAATATATCTAAATATGTCGATTATTATGAATCTTATCATCTTATCTCACTATAATTCATTGTCGTGTTTTGTTTTATAACCCGAAAATCCCCAGGTTAGCAGCTTATAACAGACCAATCATTTTCGTTAAACTCACGCACGCCCGAGCAAGACAAACAAAGTACGTGCAATGATTTTGATTTTTGGATACTTAAGTGTTCAAGTGGACGTGACATGCAAAAAGGCAAACGCAAACCCCTAAGTGACGCCAGAAAGCTCATCAAAAATTGACTTGCAGTTCGGAGTTCAGACTTTAGACCCTCAGATAATAAAATCAAACGAAAGTTGGAATTCAATGGATGTTTTTATGACAAAAGAAAATACTAAATATACAAATGAGTATTTTTTGGTCAAGAATTTTTTTATTGGCTTTCTTTTTTCATTCACTGAAGAAGTAACAATTTAGCGCGGACACTATCTTATTGCAAACTTACAGTTTCTCATTTTTCTCACTAAAAGTTACTTTTCACCTTTTCTTCTTCGTATATTATACAGGAGCGATCACATACATACATTAAACACATACTAAACTTAATCTTTTATCCAAGTATTGTAGCACATTTGAATCATAAATGCATATTACTTTGTTGTGTGTGGAAGCAAAAATTTAATGTTTGCAGTTTTTTAATCGGTTGAAATTGGCGAGTTTTATTCTTCTCAGAATATACAAGTTATAAGTATTAATGCAGGAGAAACATTAGTATAATTTATAGAAATTCGATCAAGTTTTCTTCTTTTGTGCTTTGACACACATCAGGTGATCTATAATAATTTGTAAGACTCAATTATATTTTCAATTAAATTTGATAAACTTACAAATAAATCATGTAATTTTAATAATTTGAGTAAGTACTTTTGCATCAGGTTTATCATTCTACACAGGTAAATGTTGCACCGACCGCACCATTCATTTTTATCATGCCTTGTTCATTCCATTAAAAATCTAATTAGTTTTCAGATTAGTTAACAATTTTTGTTTAATAATTATTATTTATAGTGTATTCTATGTAATCTGATAAAATTAACAATTAATTTTTATCCGTTAATATTTCATAATTTAAGTTAACCATAGAATTTTTTAATGTATACGTGAACGTGATTCCATAAAATTCATGCATATTATTTCACATTCCCAACAAATCGTACAATATTCTGCATGTGCATATTCCGTTTGAAACGCCAAAAAAGTGCAGCATTTTATTAACAATTCGTGTGTGACAGGAAAATAACATTTTATGGAAATTGGAAACTCAGTTTCCATGTCTTATCTCGCCGTAGTTTCGATGTAAGAAGGTGGCATATCATGATCATGATAATCAAAATAATGATGACCTGAACTAGGCGGGGAATGATCCCCTCCACCCGGTTTATTTTTCAGTGCACTCTTCAATATTTTCGGCGTTTCCGGATGGCTTTCCAAAGATGCTGCATCCATCATCATATTTTTTCTTTCTCCATAAATGCTTGTTGTCATTGGCGAAAAGGATACTGTTCTCTGTGCGTCCATTCGACTAGGTACGTTTTCCCATACATTTAGCGAGTTTTCAAGCAATTGTTGGGACCTTGTTCCACCCTCGTCATCTTCACCCCGTCGCCTGAACACATAGAGGGAGATTTGAGATTTTTTTTAGCTTTTTAAATTTTTTTGTTAGTTTTTTGTAATATTTTTTTTGGAAACTCACTTCCGACAGCACATGAAGTAAACAATGAGTTCCATTCCGAAGACCAAAACTCCGAAAAGAACGAGAGGGACAATAGTGCAGAAAATTACAAGCCGCATATCTGTTCTTATCATTCTTGCCCATGACCATGACCAGTATCCCTTATCTTCTTGAGGTTGCTGATGACCTCTATGAGTTTGCCCCAAACTATTACTTCCAGGGTCGATTCCCCCCGTGATACTGGGAGTATCTAGTTCATGTTCACGACTGACATCATCTTCATCATCGTAATCTTCATCGTCTCCATAATCTTCCACGCTGTGCTTTCCTCCTTTGCCATCATGATGCTGTGGCTGAGGATCCGTATAAAGTGGAAATATTAAATCGTCACAATGAAACTCTCCGCATAACTCTTCTTGTCCGCCGGTAATGTGGGAGAGATTGCAAAATCGGGAATTTCCCGCAGGATAGCTCAGATCCAACTCGTATTGCTGAACACTGCATCTCTTCGATCGACCGTTGATAGAGGTAAAGTATATTTGAAAGTAGAACTGTCGATGGAGTGTTTGCTCATTTAAAAGAAATCTTTCAAGGTTGTCTAGAAGGGAAAAGTAGTCTTTCCTTTTGTTATGCATGTCAGGCCAGTTGATATGATATTTGTTTTCGTGCCGGGGATCGAATGGAATGTGGCCGCAACGGAGATTGGTGCCTTCTTGTTCGTCGTACATAAACTGTCATATTGAAAGTAACACAAATTGTTATTACTCACATGCTCGGCAAAAAATTGTAGTTCTGGGTGCATTTCATATTTGTTGCACTTACCTTAATGTATTTGGAACATGGTATAGCCCCATGAAAATTGAACGGAATTAGAGAAACATTAATGAACAATATCCGATTTTCAATAAAATGTCCATTATTGTGTCTCGTTGCCCCTCCAATCCCTTTATTCATCATAACCATGCCGGCGTTGTCATTACCACCGGAAAATGGTGGCGGTACCGCAAATTGACGTAGACTACATGGCAACAAACTTAATTGTTCTTCTGTTTTCATTGCCCAGATTTCGTTGGGAAGTGGTTGATGTTGTTGGTTTGAGGATGGTGATCCAATTGCCCCACCTGGAAATCGGCTTTGAGGATATTGGGGAGGCTGCGGTTGGTAGTAAGGGGGTTGTTGTTGCTGTTGTTGTTTTCCTCTTCCTGGATTCACTCGAGTTGTGACGCCAGCAGTACCAGTTCCTGGTCGGTTATATCCCAAATAGGTTCCTTTGGTCATCATTGGGTTGGGACACAATAAGTCGCTATGAAGTCCATCTATAAAAATCACCTTGTTTAGATTTTTTTAAACGTGATGTGTTAATGATCCTAAAAAATATTTAACTTACGATTGTCCCTGTCCACGCTCAAGAATGACCATCGGTTCAGTCCTTGTCCATACTTAATATGCGGAATCACAACATTCTGCGTCTGCAACGGGTTATGACTCTTTCCAAAAATGAGTTTTTGAGCGGAGCACAATGTCAATTGATGATTAGCATTGAGTAAAACAATAAACGTGAATAAGTTGAGTATTAAAAGTTGTCGTATCCCTAATCGTCTGTAATAGTTACTGTAATGGTGAGACTGTATTTTGGATGAGATGAGTGTGAACGTGTTGACGCATTTTTTGCTTCTCCTTTCGTAATTTTTCCTCTTTTTCTTCTTCGTTACTTCCACCATTGCCCTTCCCAACTGATCATCGTGAATAACACCGGATGAACAACGGAAACATGCAGTCGAACTGCAAGATATCCTAGTATTATTCAGCTTATTGTTATCTGTTGATGTTGTCGTCACCACCGTCGTCGTCGACGATTTCAACAGTGACGATCGATGTAACAAAGTGAAAGACTTGACATTCTTTTCATTCTTGGCTATTTTCTCTACTTCTTCTCTGCCTTCAGTCGCCTTCATCCTTCTCAATAATCTCCTTCCTTTTTCGGTTTGAGTCTTCATTGTTGAAACATTTGTAAATATCACGCCCTTTTTACAGTTTAAATACCTATTTGAAAACGTTACTTTAATAATTCTGCTGTGTTTTTGTTAAAATATTTGGAATTTGTACTTGTGTAGGATTCTTATAGTTAAGAGATTCGATTATTTGGCAACTCCATTTTCTTTGTGATTGTTGTGATGATTGAGAGTAAGAGTAGAGTTGTTGTTGCTAAAATGATTAGCTTCTACTGAGCTATGCTGACAACTAATTTGAGCCATGGTTTTGGGTTCACAGTGGGTTTTTCAGAGTCCTTTTCTGCAGCAACAACAATACTGTTTTTACATGATAGTTCTTTTTTGGTCAGCAGCTTAACACGCTGTTTCAATTCAATAATTTACTCACACACACAATATATCTATTTTAAGAGAAATAGTGAAGGATAGAGAAGTAAAAGGGTTAAATATTTAATTATTCTCTTTTTTCTATTATTTTTTTTCCAAGAAGAAGTTTTTTGTACTTTGCTAACATGGATTTTCAGTGAAATTATTTCAAGTATGTCGGTTCCAACAGTATTGAAAAAGG